>KK118368.1:125807-210059 GCA_000611955.2 Stegodyphus mimosarum | reverse complement strand
AACCTGCATTTTTAGAATTTTTTTGGATTGTATCCTATATCTCATTTTTGCATGAAACTGTTTTTCCCATCCTGCTTAATTTGATTATTTTCAATCAGATTAATACAAAATCTAATTACCTGTAGGAGCAGTGGGACATTTTTAGACCAGAGTTTTTTCAACTAATCAACATCACTAGACAATAACAATTATCTTTGCTAGCCAAAGTTGGGTACTTTAAAATAATACAGCGCTTTAGTCACCAGATTTTCATATTGTACCAAATTCTAGCAACCCATCATGTAACAATGTCGTCATTCTCATTTCGTTCTTTTTGTTTTGTTATTAGTTCTAATGGTTTTTATAGACCAATTGTAATATTCCTACTTGAACTCAATTTTAAAACAGGAATTTTTGGGATTTCCCTGCAATGGAAGAAATTACTGTTTAATTTGTGTAAAAGTACCGTGTTTGCTGCGGAATCATTGCAGGGAACAACTGCTTTAAATCTATTCTTAAAGTGGTGGCATCAAAATTTCCACAAGAACAAAAGGAGACACCTGATTGCAAATAGATTTATTGATTTTCATGTGAAATACATACATAAACATAAATAATATTTTGCAGTCTTAAGTCATCATTCTTTTTGTTCTGTTAAAAATCAAACTGTGCCAAGGTGTCTAATATACATTATTAGCCAAAGCTGTCCAATTACAGCATCTGAAGACCATTTGTTGGTGCTGTCATGGAGAAACCATTTTCTAGATAGTTGATTCTGCTGTTGAGGTCCCTAAACTGCTGCTAATATTCAAATAAGCAATTTTGTTATTTACCAAATTTTTCATAAGCATTTTCTTTATGTGAGAAAAGCACGTAGCCTGCTTTCTTTATGCCTTCCAGAGGAAAGTGTTTAAGATGGTGGTGTCTTTATCAAGGTCAAGATGACTAGATTAAGTCTGAATAGTGATTCTGAATGTAGTTTTATTTGGAAAGAACCTGAAATGTGCAGCCTACTGTTGTATATCCATAAAAGACACTTTATGTTAAAAGTTTATTTGTGTGAAGAGAAATGCTGAAAAATTTTTTGCACTGAGCTCTGTACCTGTAACAGAAGTACTCTAACCGTAGAAAGTATGTAGGTACTGGATTGGCAAGTAATGTTTAGAGCTTATTCAAGTAGCAGTAGTTGCTGAGAGATTGTAAGCCAACTATCTAGCACTCCCATAGTAATGTTTTATGCTGAAAGTGGTAAATGATGATTTTCACTTGTGGCAAACCTTGACCAGCAAGGTCAGTAATTGGTCTTGTGCTCAAAAAGCAGTTCTAGATTCATGAGATCAGTCTGAAAACATCCAATTTTGACCCACCTTAAATCAGGTGGGTCAAAACCAATCACCATTTCTGACCAGTCATCACCTTAAACCAATCACCATTTCTGACCTTCTAAATCTAAATTTCCTGTTGTAGGTGCTAAGGAGGTAGCATTACTGATCTAAGGGAGGGTAAGGAAGCACTGAGAAACAAGTGCTTGGATAAGAACTTTCTTGGAAAATTTGGTTGCCTAAATCTTGCGAAATAAACAAATATTAATTTGATTATATAAATATTGCAATTAGACTTATTTATAAGTGTAATAGCAAATGATGTCAGTTGACATATGTTGGTCCAATTGCATGTTTCTTAAGCAAAGAGGAGGAAATTTATTAAGTGGCTAATATTCTGAAAACATAACTAGAAATGTACAAATGTGGTATCTGGTGATATATGTGCAAGTAGCATGTTCTGGTCAGTATGCATATATACATATACACTCGCACACCGTAGTGTGTGCTACAGATGGAATTTGTTAGTGATTTGTCAGTTCTGTAAATGCTTTGAGAAGCCTTTAATCATTACCATTCTGTTCCTGTATTGCATGATGATTTTTTATTAATTGTTGATGAAGTGCAAGTGCTACAAATAAATAAAAATTTATGTTTAAACATTTTTCAGCCAATATTCGCATTACATTCAGAAGGCATCTGATGTATCATTACTTCAAGGCTGAGAGGTTGTTAATGAAACTTGAAGAGAATACTGAGGAGGGGGAAAATTCCTCAAATAGGGGATAGTTAATCAAAAAAACTTAGAGAGCTAGTCTAAATGGTATCTTTTAGACATGATTAATATTTGATAACTATCAACTGTACAATTAATCTAGTTATACATGTAACATTGAACATGGCTTTCTTTCATGATTTGCTCACATTTGTATTATATCCATATCATTTGCACAAATATCTGTGTAGCATTAGGTTTTTGAGTTTAGTAGCAAGCAATTGCACTTGTTTTATTTTGAAGCATGGAGATTTAATTGGGCTTAATACTTAGCATCACTTACAGTTGCCTTTTAATTTTGATTGCCTCTGTATATAAGCTGTGTTGATGCAGGAACTGATATTGAATAAGACTAATATTATGTGACTGTACTTGTTTCTAAATTGACTAATATAATTGACTATACTTGTTTCTAAATTGACTAATATAATTGACTATACTTGTTTCTAAATTGATTTCTAAATGGATTAGAAAATATATCTAGAAAAAATCTTCAAGCAGTTTAGTACTGGTACCTTATTCTGGTGGTAGTCTCACTTCTTCTTAGATTTGATTTTATAAGGGAAAAGATTTTTATCCTATAGGAAATTCATTGGACCTTTCTGTAAATTGAATCTTATGGACCTGCTTTTTATCATGCCATTGCAAATGGTTGCAGTAATCTTGCTGTCACTTCTTTCATATTGTCCAAATGAAATTTGCCATGCAATGCCATTTTGATAATTTCTCATTGGTTGAATAGATAAGTTCAGGTGTCATAATTAAATGTACAAATGAAAGATGCTCAGTGTTTAAAACTTCATTTATATTAGGTCTACCAGTGATTGCATGGTTAAAGCAGTGAAGCACTATCTGTTCTTCCAACATCCATTCCTGTTGTTTGTAAGGGCTAGATGTATAGGTGTTACACAAATAAGAGACAATTGTCTGTAGAAACCCCCTCGGAAGATAACCTCTACCTTTTGCCAGATAATCATCAGGTGCTTTTTTATATTTAATTGCTTAACTTGCTGCTAATGATACACATAAACATCAGAATCAAAGAAAAATAATACTTATATAAATTCTTTAAAAAAAAAGTTTTTAAAAATGTAAGTATATGAATAATTTAAGTATGAAACAAAATGTATGGTATGAAATAAAATTTAATAAAAGCTACAAGTTACATAATAAGTATTATTAGGTACTACTGCTTTCATTAATATGTAGTTTAGCTATTGAATATTATTTTATTCTCCAATATTTTAGTTTAGTTCCAAGGATGGAATATACATTACCCGGCATATAGCTTTGCGTAGTGGCATGCCGAATGCTGTGCCATGTCTTACGGTCAATCGGTTATGTGGTTCCGGTTTTCAAGCAGTTGTAACTGGTTGTCAAGTAAGTAGAATCTTATTATTTTATCGGTATAAGAGCTGGTTAAGCATTAAAGAACGTAAAATAAAACTTGAGATGAAAAGTTTAATAATATTTAATGTTACAACACGTGTTATGACGTTTGCTTTATCAAGTCTTCATTCCATCTATTTTTACATACAGGTTGTGTGTAAAGATGTCTTAATTGAATAAAGGCTTCTGACAGGGGCAAGAACATTTTGTTATAGGATTTCGAGCTGAAATCTGAGGACTGTTGAAATTCACTGCAGATTCAGTAATGTTTATATCCAAAATGTATCAGTAATATTTGTATAAATGATTCTAGAAGTTTCAGGAGGGCAGAGTGAGCTTGCATTTGATAAAACATCAGCATCTTTAGACATCTTTATATGCATGGTACATAAATACAGAATGGAGTGTTGCATTGCTGTGGGAAATAGTATAACATATACATGTCAAACATTTTATGTGTATATTAAATTTTTCTTCGTTTCTTTCATTCTTTTCTTTTCTTTTTTTTTTTAAATATAGTTTCCAACCTTTTCAAAACTTGAAAAATAATGCTCATAATTATTTTCCTTCAGCATTTAATTACTGACCTTCATAATTGGGAAGATCTTCATTTTCTCATATCTTGCATGTTCTGCAATGAGAGAAAGACATAGCTATAATTTGACATATATATTTGTTGTTTATGCTGAGAGAATAGCTGCAGTTCTAGAATTTTATTATTAAACTTTACACATATAATACAAGGTGTGGCTGAAAAGTAAGGAGACTTGTGGAAAATCTCGTAAACTAAAAATACTATCAGCTTCAAAATAATTGATGAATAAGAAAACTGGATACATAGCTCTATCCTTTGTAGCAATGTTGGAAATCATCCACTGTGATTGCTTTAACTCACTGATCACTACATTCCTAGAGAATTTGTCTTCAGTTCGAGAGATGGCTTTTTAATTTAAATTTTAGTTTGGAAGGCAAAAAGAGCCAGAAGAACCTGTACGAAATGAGTGGGGAGGTGCTGCAAAACCTTTGGTAAGGTTTTATGCCATGATTTGGTGATGAATTTGTCCTTTCCCCCATTCAGTTCTTGTGTGGGGTTGCTCGGAGGAGGATTTGAGCAAACAAGCACTATTTATCTTAAATAATTACTAAACTCTGACATAAAACCAGCCTCAAAATTAGTAAAATACTAGAAATTGTTACAAACCGTGTTGCAACTGAACTTCCCTTAATCCTTCCATATATCTTTCTGTGAACTTAGGAACATTATATGTGTTGACTCCAGCATATGTAAGGTTCCATTTTGATTTATATGCAAAATTTGAATTTCATGTGTTCCTTTTCATTGACAAAATGGGGGTAACATATGTTATTATATTTAGACAAAAAGTACATGTTAATGTTTACAAATGGACATTATTTGCTTTTAAACATAATTTTTTTGTATGTGTATTAAATTTTCCAAATTTATATATACGTTATTTTCCCCCTCATGTGCATAGGAAATATGTTTACGAGAGGCTGAAATTGTGTTGGCTGGAGGTGCAGAAAGTATGAGCCAAGTCCCTTACTGTGTGCGAGACATCAGATTTGGTACAAAATTTGGAACTGATTATAAGGTACAGTAATTTGCTTTAAAATTGTGATTTAAATATTTGCAGCGATATTCATTCAAAAATATATTAAAAAGTGATTAATATCATCAGTACTGTGGAACCATGTTATAAACTAAATCTCAATTGATGGATAAAACATGAGTTAAATGCATATTTTGTTATTTGCAATAACAGTATAATGACTTTTGAAGTAATATTTACCAAGATAAATTACTATTTGTGTATCTTTTCTTTCCTATGTGAAGCAGTATAATACAAATATTATGTCTCAAAAACAAAATAAGCAAAAAAATATGTTCCTTTACTAAAAATGCAAGTTCAGCATTAAAAAAAAACATGTTTATTGGAATTTATCTATATATTGATGCCGATAATGATTTGGGATATTTTCCATTAAAGTCATACCATTTGGCACTTTTTTCATTTTGAATATTTTCTTTGCACCAAACATAGCCAATTTGGTTTTGCTTCTTTCCTGGTGATAATTGTCTGAGTCATCGCTCATGCAAACATGTTTTTCATCTAATTGTATTTATTATTATTTTTATTTTTTTAGTGCAGTGAATATACTATAAGGGTTGGAAATATTTCACAGTAAATCATTGTCTGCACTTCATTGATTCAGAAACCAGGTGTTGTGCCCAATCTATTGAGCACTTTTGATGTAGTGCAGATTTTAAACTAAATGCCGAAGACTACCTGTAAATGTTTAGACACTTATTTTAATGTGGCATTGCATGCATTCCAGAAGAGAACTGTTTTCTGCAGTGCTGAATGCCAAGTTTTTTTTTTATATTTCCTCTTTAGTCTTATATGATTTTTTTGTGCAGTGTTTTATTACTGTTATTTTTTTTATCTTAATTTTGTGTATTTATTCATTAATGGGTTACATTAAGCTACAACTACATGTGAGACACTGGGTCTTGTATTTGGGCCAAAACTAATTATAACAGGCCTGGCCCATAATACATCTGCCGGGCCAAATGTAAAGATTACGGGCAAGGCCCATGGTGCAATGATTATGCCAAATGTAAATATCACGTTGTACACTGATTGAACCAAATGTAAAATATCACGGGCATAGCCCATGGTGCAACAGTTACGGTTTGTAATTTGTCTCACCGCAAACAGCACAGACCAGGAACATAATAGATTCTTATTATCTCTTTATATCAGTTAGATGTTATTCTTGGTCATGTTTGCACTTTGAAATATATTTTCTTAAATATTACAGAAGTATCAACACAAGATGTTTTCAAAAAGAAGATTTTGTGATGAGAATAGTGAGAGTTATGATGATAGTTCTGCTGCTGAAAGTGACAGTAGTGACATACATTCTATGCGAAAGAAATGCAAGCCATTAGTTTTTTACGATACCTCTTGACAAAGATCAACTACTGAAACCTTGGATTTGGAAAGAAATAAAAAATAGTTCAAAAATCTGGAGCTCTACGATGACTCCTGGCATAAAAGAGGCAGCCTTACATCAGTCAGGAGGAAATAACAGTGAATTAGATATATTTAATATAATATAATATTTAATATAATATAAATATTTAGAATAAAACACACACCTTTTTGTGTGCTGATTTTGCTTGTTTAAAGTTATCTGTTTTAGCTTGGAAAAACATCTAAGAATTGCACAGATTTTTCATTGTATGCAACTGGACACTGCATACATTCTTGTTCTCCGCATGTGCACAATAATCTGTATTAGTTTAAAAAAACAGAGGATTTCACAGATTTGGCATTGTACACAAATTTCAATCATTTAAGTACTTCAGGAATGTAAATTTTTGCATTCTTTATTGATGGGCAAAATGCTATACTTCTGAAGAAATAAAACAGTTTCTTTTCCATCAGCTGGGAAACTTTATAGTCCTGTTAAGATTTCTTATGAAGAAATAAAATGTACTCAAATGCAACAGAAACACTAATCAGAAAAATGCCTGTGGAATTTGAAGGCAGAAATCAATTTTCATCAACTGAGCACTCAGAGTCTAGCACATAAAACATTTTGGCAACACAATGCATTGCCTTGCAAATACTTTTCAGGTGGTGGTTAATCAGGAAAACCCCCCTATAAATACGAGGGTAAATCGAAAAGTAACCGCTGGTGTGGCATGGTTGTAGTAGTAGTGATTGGAGTATCACTTTCGCATAATCTGTCATAAGCTTCCAGCTGGGCTAGTAAAGTCATCGTACTGCTGTGCATCTGCTGGTTATAATGTCATAAAATGGACAATGCCAATGAAACTCTACCAGATATGATTTACTCAGAGTGATAAGATTTCATCAGGCAAAAGATCTGCCAGTGGCAGCCATTCATCGGGAATATTGTAGTATATATATCTCAGACAGCAAGGCATTGATAGGATCAGATTTTTCAAAGCAGGAAGAACATATATTTATGATGCGCCTAGGAGTGGTATCACTTCAGTAGTGAGGGATGATCTTGTCTAGTATATTGAAAATCACCTATTCACAATTTTGGAACTTTCTGAAAAATTTCCAAACTTTTCTTGGACTTTTTTGTACGAGATATTCCCTTGGAAATCAGACTGCAACAAATTTTATGCTTGGTGAGTCTGGAAAATTCCCAGAGATCCACAAAATGAATCAGATGTGTTCTGCCTTAAACTTTATTTCCTAGTACAGCACAGAAATTCTTTAATAGTATAGTGACTAGCAATGAGGCTTGTGTCACATATGTAGAGGCCAATTTTAAGCCATTTATGACTGAGCACCTCACTTACTGAACTGCTTTCTCAGGCTGGTGCACTGTCTTGTGGGAAGGAGCTTTTTGCATTGCTAAACCTAACTTTGGAAAAAACATTCACATAATTTAAATTTGTGGTCAAATTGTTCCAGTTTTTGATATATTATTCAATTAGTTCTCGGAATAAATTTCGAAACTTTGTAATTATACTTTCCATAAAAATTTTATAAAATAATTTAGAATAATGTAGTTTTTGACTTGCATCGGATAAATATATATACAAAAATAACCCAGCCACAGATTTTATGTAACACATTAATAAATGTAATTGTTTAAAATCTCTTTCATAAAAATCCAGCATTGAGTTGCTTCATTTTTGACTTGCTTCAAATATACATATATGTCTGTATTAGAATCATTGCAACTGTCACTTAACAACTATGCTAAAGTATCATCGTTGTTATCAGTGTCAGAAAGACTCATTTATCATTCGTGTATATTCTTCTTCTGTTAAACAATGTTTTCATTTTGCCATTGAGGCATAAGAAAGGCTTCACTAAATGATACAAAATATCCGTCTTTACACTGGAAGAAATCTAAGAGAAATAGGTAAAAATCTCTAAAATGACAAAACATCTGCCCTGCTGCATCGCCTCCAAAAAAGTATTCCGAAGCATCATGAACATGTGAATTTGTTTATATCAACGGACACAGTTAAAGAGCCATTGCAGCCGTTGCATTGCTGAACATGTAGGAATCTTGCTGTCATTCCGAAACAAAATACCAAAAATAGAAGAAATTTGCAAAGGAATGAAGGTCAGCATACTTCACTTTCGATAAATTTCGTTATTACACAGACATACAGTTACATCTAGTGGCAACAGAAACTATGAAACTCTATGAAAGTACTAATGAAAGGTTCTATCTAAAAAGTCATATGTTACACTCGGCCACAGAATGAATTTAAATGGTGATTCATATATGACATACTAGTCATGAATAAATATATATTTGTCTCTGATGCTTTATGACATGACCAGTGCAAAAGAGTTTAATCTCTACATTCATTTGAAGAATATGCTTGGGGGCCAGCACTTCAGTGTCAGTGAGGATCTTCAAATTGCTGTGACAATTTGGTTGAAATCCCAGCTGCAAAGTTTTATGCAGAGGAGATTTATAAGTTGGTGAAACTCTATGACAAGTGCTTGAATTTTTGTAGCGGCTGTGTTGAAATATGTGTTGAAAGTAGAACTGTAGTTTTCAGATGTAAATAAAAAATTATTATAGCTATGTAGTTTTTATTTACAACCAAACATACATTTTATGCTTATTTACAGCTGGAGATTACTTTCCAAATTATCCTTATGTAACTACCTTTTCTGAGTATTTGCTTTCAGTTCATGATTCTAATTTTTTTAAAGAGAGCTTCGGGGATAAAATTAACGAAAAAAAAGAATTATCGACAGAAATTTGAGAAAAAGGGAAGGAAACAAAAAAAAAAAAAGTTCTGAGGGGGACATTTATTGTCAAGAACCAAAATCACAGGAAGCACTAAAAACATCTAATGTGGCTTTGATGGAAAAGTACAGCAGTTTGTTTTGCACGAAACTCCAATTTATTACTCAGATTTATAAAGTATCTGCAGGAAGAAATATTCTGGCATTAACAAGTTTTTCTTATATTTGGGCAGTATTTTGCATTCACTGTCTAAGATATATTGTCATATGTATTCTGTTATCAGTGAACAAGTAAATGGCATATGTTAAACAGAATAAGGGGAACACTAGGTATGGGTAATGATATCTTGATTTGTGATTGTCCTTGTCATTACTCAATGTTTGTTTTTTATGTAATGGAAGTTTTTATGTCCATCATTTCTGTAATGTTCAGTAGTATCAAATCTAGAAAATTGTTTAAAATGTAAACGAGTGCTATTTATTACTTTGTGTCGTATTTATATTGCGTTAGTCGGTGCATCAGCCGAATGGCATGATCATTAAAAGCATTTGAGAAGGAGTGTAAACGTCTTTGAGAAAAGACTGCATATACTTTTTGTCAGTTATGACTGTTCATTCTCATGTTTGGGATTCCATTGAAATTTAATGAAAACTAGTAACTTTTTTCTTTGAATTATAAAAGACTTAAAATGTGTAGCAAATGTTTTAATGTATGCATGTAATTCTCTTTTTGCATTTTTTCAGGATTTACTCTTCAGATACTATTTCATATCTACTTCCTCAATTTTCTTTTGTTCTTTCATTTTGTCTGGAATTTGCATTTTGAATACATTATTCTGCACCATTTTAGTTTTCTTCCAGTTTTCAGGCTTTTGATTCCTCCAGATTTGTTTTATGCAGGCTTTCTGCTCTTTTGGTTTTTCTGCCTTTTTATATAGTTTCATTTCTTTCAACTCATACTTTCATGTGTTTTGTAAATTTGAGTATTGTGAGATTTTGCCCCTTTCCTTGATGTAACTTCCTGTCCTAATAGTTTTTCTCATTTATGAAGGACAGTTTGATGCTTCTTAAACTAAAGATGTGAGTAGTGAATGATCCAAATATTTGGTACTTTTATTGTCTACTTTGAATTCCAAACTCTATTTCTATTTAGATTAAAAATAATTTATGTAATTTTCTGTCTTGTTCTTGTTCAAAATTACTTATAATTCTCACTGAATTTGAGCTACATTTCATGAATGCATGATAATATCTGTATTATTAACTATGTGCTATACTTTCTAATGTGAATTATTGCTATTTCTACAATAGACTGATAATTCTAAGTAACAAGGAGTGTAGTATAAATCCAGATTGTTGAACATTACTTTTAACCCTCTATGATTAGGAAATCGGATGTTGAAATTGTTCAGAAACCTAGACTTTAACAAATTAGAGCAATTGCAAGAAGGTAAGAACTAAAATTAAAAGAATGGATTTAAAAATCATTAATTGTGAGGGATGTTAAAAAAAGGTGGCTATATGCTTTGTTGTTTTAAATACTGATCCCATTCATGTACTCCAGTTATCAAAGTTTCTCAAAGTGTAGAATTTTTTGGAATGAATTTCATCATTAGGGATGGGAGGGTTGTTTAAATACAAACTCTTTACTTTTAGTATGGTCTCTGTAAAGTGAAAGGTCCATTTAGTTCTTAGCCTACTATGCTTTAAGAAGTTAAATATGAAGATTTTCATGCCATTATGTTCACATTTTTAGGAAGTACTATTTTAACTGGGTGAACCTCAAAGCTAATGATGAGGGTTAGAATTTTGCAATTTGTTACATATCTGTTAAAAATATTTTAGATTCTGTTAGTGACAATAAAAGAAAATGGCTGTTAAATAGGGGAATCTAGTGGATCTCTCAATGGCAATCACCATGAAACTTTCAAAGGTAATCAAGTATGTAAGCAAAACCTCAGATGTAAAGTGTTTCACATTTGCATGTAAACTTCAGAGTAGAATGTGCAGCATTTAATCTGAGATATAGTATCATCAAGACTTTGGCAGTTCTGGGTTTCGGAAATTACCAAAATTTAGATCATCAATTTAATTCTTGTAAGATGAAAATTATGAAATCAAACAAATAAAATACTTGCAACAAGGGAATGGCAAGCTGTGTTAGTTATGAGGTGGTTTGGTGATAAAACACATCCCTGACAGTGGCATGCCTTTAAGTATGGCAATGACTGTTGGCTGAATAGTTTTATAGAGAGCATAGTATTGTGAAGTAGTAAGTGTACTGTACAATTAGCCAAATGGCTTGAAAGTTTCATGTTATAGTACAAATGTTAGCAATTGATGTGGGACAGAAATATTCAACAGATGACTTCATTCCAGTGCATATTGGCAAGTGCTATGTAATAACCCTCTCATTAGCAACAAAAGTCCGTAGTGTAACTGCCTGCAAATTTAAGATAAATTAAACAAAGTGCAGCAGATTGTCATAATTCTTGAGACAAGCAACATAATGGAATGCAAACTGGCCCAAAATCATAAGCATATATACGTCAAATTCCAGAAAGCATGTTACATGAGATTTGCAAAACTACTAGCATTTACAGAAGTGGACTAAAGAAGCACCTATCCCATTTTTATATCCAGTACATAGTATTTCTTCCTCTATCTTAAATGGATCTTCCATTCCAGGTGCAAACTTGAGTGTATATAACATATGGAACATTCGTACCTGTGAGTCTTGTGTCCATTAACTCTCCATGCTGCAGCCTTGCTTCTTCCTTGGCCATCGAGTAAAGTATGTGAATGACGTAACTTTGTTGGTAGTTAATATGAGAGCACAGTGAGGCTACATCTGTACAACCACTGATGAAATTCTGGTTACCCTGTTTGCTTCTACTTGTACCTGTTGATGATATAATGCTTCAATTCTTGTAGCTATGTTATATTTGTAAATTTGTGGCTGCAGATATCATGGGTATCTGCACCTCTTTAATATCCTTCCTGGTAATGAGGTGATGTTACCAGACCTTGCATCTGTTGTTTTGTTCATGAGCTCAATCATGTCTGAAAAATTCATTGCGATTGCCATCTGGAAACCTGATAGCTTTCTTTGCATCATAAATTTATTCTTGAATGCCTGCTCGAATTTTTCACTTGAAGTTATTGAACTTTTTGCCTTGTAATGCGTTAAAACCTGATGCAAATTTTACCAGTTCAAATTTTTATATTGAGAAATCATGCAAAAAGCTCGATTTCTTATTTAGAAATCTTTATACTGTCAATGTTGAAACTGTTTTCATCGGGAAGTACTTGTCTAGGATGAATACTTTATTTCCTTAAACACTGATTCTCAAAATTTGTTTTCAGCTACAGTTTCTCAAAGTATGTCAAGGAATCCGTACAGAAACAGCACTGCTTCAGTGCTGAAGTTGAAATGGTTTTGAAAGCATAAAATTAAATTTTTTATATGGTCCTTGTAGAGCAAAATGTCCAGAGATTAAAATATTCATTCTTCACTATTAAGGTAAATGCTGAATGTTCTATACCTTTCTGAACAAAGTTCATGAGCTGTGAGCAGTTAATGATTTCTTAGGGCAAGCTGTAAAGTTAACTACTTTTGCTGCTTTACCTAATATGGTTTCATTAATCAGGTAAAAACAGTTCCCTTTGTTTTGTAGTTCTCTTGTATTTAGGGAGAACTTCAGAAAGTATTTCATTTCAATGAAACGTACACATTGGAATGATCTGCGTCAGCCAGTTTGTTTAGTAAAGTAATCGCACGTTATGTGACATCGGAATGTTTGCACATAAGGTAACAAAGAATAATGAATATATTATTAGTTGGTTGTTTTGTTTTAGAGAAAAAGTTAAATTTTTTATTTTGAAAACAATTCTAGTCATATTGCTGAAATTAATTTTGTACAATTCTGTGTCTTATTTTAAGAAAATTTGTAAGTGGAAGTATATGTTTAGGATGCTTATTTAAAAAAATCATAGCAACATATTTTTGAACGGCCTGCTAAAGAAAGATGGCTGGCTAGTCTTTCATATTGGTTCTAAGCTGTAATCTGTATACTGCAGGTTAAGGGGGCTGCATTATTTATATATGTATATATGCAAGATGTGGCAGAAAGTTCTTTATAGTTTGGACAGCCAATAAAATCCAAACCACTATTTTTTTTAAAGAACACATCTTTCAGTTGGTGGCCTCTATTGTTAATACACTGACTGAGGTGCTCTCAGTAGCTGTCCAGGACATTAAGAGTCATTTCAGATAAAGGGTAGCAACTTCATGTTGCATTGCTTCCAGAGTTTGAGGACAATGTTATTGCAGCTTGGCTTTCATATAGCTGCAGAGAAAAATCTCACAAGATGTCAAATCTAACAAACAGAGCTGCCACCCGATATCACACGAGGAAAGAAATATGTCCAGAAAATATGAATTCCAAGTGAACGATGAGCTGTGTAGACTGTTGTACCATCTTTTGGGATCCAAATATTCTCTGCACCCTATTCATTGAAAATTTCGTCTGAGGCCCAAGAAAATTCTGCAGCATGGCACTACTGATCGCTTTTTATAGTAATAATGATATAACTCTTTTGAAAAAAGTATGGACCCAACATGCCATGAATAATATACCGAACTGTAAATTTTGGGTAATGGATTAGTCGCAGGTGAAGTTCCCAAGATTTGCATCAGACCAGTATCTAAAATTTTTTTTGTTAACTGTACCTGAAATGTGAAAATGTGCAACATCACAATGTCTGTGGGTTCAATATTCAGAAGCTTATAGCAGAATCTTGCATAGGTTTCATGATCTCTTTCCTTATGCAGTTTTCATTTTAAAAGTATGCATTTTCAGGTCTCGCTGCAGAATTGCCCTAACACTTTGGTCAGATAATTATTATGCTGCTGAATGTTTCCATTCCACTATGTTGATTGCTGAAACTAAGCTGTGATGATGGCTACGTTTGTGGGTCCTGTTGTATCCCGAGGTCTGCAAGTAGATTTCTATTTTAATGCGGAACTTGTTTCTCTGAAGTTAAACACACAACAGTAAATTTTCTTTCTTTTTTTTTTTGGTAGCATTAAGCCAGCGTGATATGGATATGAAAGGCACACTGTGTTGCTATCATAGGCCTGCCAATGAGAATAAACTGCTCCACAATGAATGTGCAATGCTATCCTGAGCAAGCTGCTGTCTACTCTGAAATGACACATAAGTCTCTATTCAGTGGTACCTTTCCCACCACTGTATCTCAACCATTCCATAGACTCCCAAATTAATGAGTTCTTTCTGTCATGCTCTGTATATTCAGAGTGATTTTAATTTCTAAAATAAGAAATGGACTAAAAATCACTTTCACATGTAATAGGTTGTTTTCAAAAGCAATTCGAGTGAGAGAAAAAGAATATCTTATTGAGCTATTTAATAACATATTTTTTTAACAAGGAGAAAAATATATGTCTTTCTAATATTGTAATATTTTCTGTGCATCGTAAAAGCATTTGTATGTACCATATACTGTACAAAGTTTGAAATTCAGGCATTCAGTGTTCAGAATGATTTAAAATCCAGACCACCACCATAACCACCTTTTTTTAAAAAAAACTATGTAAATTTTTTTTTCTGTTTTACACATGCATATTTGATTTTTTTTTCCTGTAATAAAACCTGATATTCAGATGAGCCCTGGGCTGGCAGTAGAGCTAGTGCTGCAGAATTTAGGGAGGTGCTTAATGGCAAACTGTCTGAGACTGTACTGGGATGTGCAGAATATCTAGTGTCAGCCCTGGATAAGCCTTAAGAATATGCTGGAATTTATTTATAGTGGACCCGGATAAGCTTTAAGCATGTGCATGAAATAGGTGTTAAGTATAACAAATAAACTTAACATAATTCAGGTTTAAATTCATTATTGTACATTAGAAAGAAGACAAAATTGAGTACAACAACACGTCTTTAGTCGCCAGTCTCATGATACAGCGCTAATAGTATATAACAGATGCTTGTTAAGCTTTATGATGGTAGCTGCGAATATGAAGGTTTTCAGATATTGGAAGCAAAGAGGAAGTTCCAACAATTTTCCATTTAATAGAATTTGTGAAAAGATGTCAAGAAGTGGTAATATAATACAAGTTTTTCTTTGTAATGATAAAGCTACAGTTATCAGTCAACTTATTTACAGCAAAATCAGTAATATGGTCTCTAAATTCAGAATATATCACTGCTGAAATCAAAGAAACTAACACTGAGGCTCTTGAGAATGAAAACGTTCTGTATGACAGTAGTGGGAATTCTGAACGGGGCACTTACATGACTTAAACAATGGAACTTAATAACTGAACAAGAAACTATACTTACCAATAGAATTAAAGAGAAAGTGTAAGTCCAAAAGATGAAGTGATGTCAACAATTTACATTGAATGAAATGTGTAATAAAGGACACAAATAAATGTCTAGTTTTTTTAAATGCTTCCTTATTTCTTAAACCACCGTTTCATATTTTTAATTTTATAATTTCTATATGCCATCTGACTAGATTTAAACTGATGAAGTAATATCCAGAAAATCCTAATTCTAGAATCATTGAAGCTCCAATGAGTTCAGATCTCAGACTTTGTACTGTAATATATATATATAATATTTTGCTTATATGTTGTTTTTACTTTATGCTTCTATTTCAGTTTGAAGATATGTTGTGGAGTTCAGTGTATGATACATATGTGGACATGCCTATGGCTATAACTGCTGAAAACTTGGCTGTAAAATACAAAATTTCTAGAGAAGAATGTGATGAATTTGCTTTAAAATCTCAGAAACAGTGGAAGCAAGGTAAGTTCAGATATTTGTTTGAATTTTTTTTCCTTTTATGTGTTCTTTATTATTGTAGTTTTTCTAATCTTAGGTTTTCTTCAGTGTATATAACAAAAACTGAGTATTATACTTTTCTTCTTATCTAAATTTGCAAAGCGTGAAAAATGCATTTGTTTTCAATGCAGAAGTAAAATTTAATTTAAAATATTTTAGTTTATGTAGCAGTTATTTTTCAAAATTTGAAGAACTCATAATTAGTAATTTTTTTTTTTGAGTTTGAAGCTGAACGTCATATTAGGGCTTATCGTTTTACAGCTTTTCTGTTCACAGCACTGTACCTAAAACTTCCTATGAGAAAGTGTTTTTAGGTCAGGTTTAGATGATTTTCCGTACTAGCAGCTTTTTTTTTTTTTTTAATCCGTGCACGATTGTGGGAGTTGCATGATTCAGAATTTAGGGAAAGTAGAGCATTATGAAGAGCTTTTCAGTTTGATGTTATTAGTGAACTTTATATTATGAACTACAAGTGCTGGAACAGAAATACATTGAAGATATTCAAGAGGAACAATTTCTTTGCGACATGGTATATCTATATCTGTCAAAATATTAAACTGAAAAACTTGTGAACTTCCTGTGATCAAAATGTACTAACTGCACCAAAATTTTTGCCAATGTAGGTAATAGATTAAACCCTTAAACTTTCAGACCATATACCCTATATTTTGATGTATGTTGCACGCTTTTAAAATTTACAGGTGCATGTTATACACTGGATGTATAAAAATGATAGATTTTAAAATAGACGAAGATGGGCATACAAAAATTAAATTTCTACATTTACCTAAACGCTGTTTATTTAAAAGAAATGGCATACTGTATGAACTTCAAAATTTTCATTATTAGATAACACGAAAAGTTCATCATATTCGTCTTCCGTTATATCTTCACGCACATCATCGTATTCTGTTTCACTTTCGCTGTCACTGTTACTCTGAACCATAAATAAATAATCATCTTCCATTCCATCTAGATTGTTAGATATACCACATTCTTAGAATTACTTTTGAATTACGTCGGGTTTAATTTCATTCCATGCTTTTATTATCATCCATAAACTACATCTGGAGTGCATGGTGCATTTGCCCTCCTTTTGTACATTTTTGTTCATTTTCTAACATCCACGTATGCCACAGTCATTTAAAATTTTTAAAAAATTTTTCATTGATACACACATCTAAAGGCTGAATTAATGGCATTAAGCCGCCTGGAATTACTGCTACATCTGTATTACACACACTTTTAACAATTTCTTTGTATTATCCATTACATGTAATCTGAACATTTCCCAAACTAAAAGACTATCTGGATTCTTAGGCAACAGGAGGCTTTTGCCAAATATTTCTTATCCACAGTTTTCATCCATCCATCATTTCTCATGAATTTCTGCATTGTCTTTCTTTTAAAAATGCCATGGGTTTTAATTTTGTACCATCCGTTCAGCAGAAAAGCGCTATGGTGAGGAGAGATTTTTCGTGACTTGTTGTTTTTATGTGAATGTTTTTGTTCCTTTCACATCACATGTTTTATTTCCTGTCATATCAAACATTACTGGAGTTTCATCCATGTTTTGAATCTAAAAGTAAATCTTTTTTTGTCTTCGTAGGTGAATAACATACTTCTTGAAACTTGCCAATTTATTGCCCAAATTTTCGGGAAGCCTTTGTGAAACTTTTTTTCTTCTCGTAGAACTAAGTCATTTCATGCTATAAATCGACTACACCTATTGAAAGTTGTTTTAAAGTTTTCAGTTTCATTTGCATTCTTTTTTCCCCATTTTAATATAAATAAATGTACGCTGTTTCTTGTTACAATTAATCCATTCAGGTGATTTTTTTAGGACCCAATTTGCAACATTTTTTTTAGGATAGACCATTTTGTTACTCCTTTGCATGAAAAGGTGTGCCCTCCTTTGGTGTGTTAATTATTGTGATTTCGTTTTACTTCTGCTCATTATGTGGAGCTTTCACCAACACAATGACAGTTTCCATTTTCTGTCACAAATTGAATGATTTTGCATTTGAAACCAGCTCTGTGTCTGTTTCGTTTGGCAGAAGCCATATTTAATACTGAAAGGAACACTAAACCAACTGTATTTCAATCAAAGTAAATGTGGTTTTTTAAAATTTTCAAAAGACTGCAGAGAGAGAAAACATCTGACTCTTAATTCTGCGAATTTATTTGGTTTGGAAGTGCATTTTTACCCCAAATTATCTCTCCCTTTTCTCAAAACCCTAAAATAAAATTCTTTTGCACTGTTGCATTGAATACAGCCCACTTTCTTTGCAGAATTATTTTCTCCCTCAAGCATTCTCCCCTATGTTGTTTCCCTTTTGCTTAATGAATTTGGTGTATCATTGTTTAAAAGTACGGGAAAAATCTTCAAATGAATGTCTTTCAAAAGATAAGAGCATCACTTAGGTATCCTTCATATATCTTTGTGAAAAAATGTGCATATTATACTGCAAATGTACCTGAAAGTTAAAAATTGTAGTTTAAAATTATAGGTGTATCTTATATGCTGGAATGTGTGGTGTATGTTAAAGTGATAAATCTAGTTAGCATTAGTAATTACCATATCTTTTGGTCAGTGTGACTAATAATGCAGAATAGTCAAATTGACTGGTAAAAATGATATTACCAGGGAAGTCAGGTGAATTTAATATAAATAAGTGTTATAATATTTATTGTTTTCATTTGTAAGATAAGCTCATTATTTGTTACAAAGATGAGCTAATGACATTAACTGCAAACATAAGTGTCAGTTATTTCAGTTAACAAAGTATTTTTCATATCTTTCACGTGATACACCATTTATTAATAACCAGTGTTTTTTAAAAGGAGTATTTGGAGAAAAACTAAATAGTGTTCTGATTTTTGTAAATGGTTTCTATCATTTTACATAAAAATTGCTTAGAAAATTTTTAATTTATTTTCAAAATATGATACATTACATAATGAAACCTAATCTCAACATATTGTCCATTACCCGGTGAAACCTAATCATCAATATTCTGAAAAGTTTCTTCAATTTTTTCTTAATGCTACTTATGGGAACTTTAATGATGTTGACAAAATTATTAAGTGAAAATAAAAATTTAGCTTTACAACGTATTAAGAGGATTTGAAAATTTTTAAGTATCTTAATAAAAATTATAGGAATTGTTTATTTTCATGTGATAATTTTGAGTCGTGTTCCAGTGAGTTCCTGTTGTGTAACTTTGATACTTTAACAAGCAGTAGAAATGTCATTAAAGTTTTGTGAGCATGTGAATATAAGCAGAAAGAAACAAATCGAATATACTGTAATTTCCGGAAGAAACGCCACGGCGTTTACGTGTTTAAAACTTAAATTTTCAGCGGGTGCGGCGTTTCTACCCATGCGGCGTTTAGGTGCACTAAAAATATTTCCTATGATAACCATTGTACATAGTTTGAATAACCTTGTCATTGTACATAGTTTGAATGGCCTTCATTGTGTATAGACTGGTCCTGTTCCCACACAAAAGACCACTCAGTTGCTTTTTGCGAACGTTATTTTGTTTACATTCTTTCCCTTGAACGGACCTACATGCCTTAGTCACCCTAAACAACAAGATCTCAGAACAATAACATTCTTCCCCCTTTCAAATCAGCATTCTCATCAGTTTGAATAGACTCTCTCCTCTGCCATTCGATGAATCTTCCAGGACCCATCCTTTCCCCACCCCTGCCTTTTCTGCAATTTTTTTCAAAGGTGGACATGACTCCACCTGCCTCGCAATAACGAACTCTGACGTATTTCCCCTTCAGCATGAATCGATTTTTCTTGGCATTCTGCCAGATACAGATCCCATCAGTTTGGGTACAAGTACTTGTTGGATAGTTTTTAAGTAAGAAGGGAGCGGAAAATTTTTGAAAATGGCACCTAAACGGCACAGAAGCTATACTGCTGGTTTTAAGCTTAATGTAATTTCACGTGCTGAACAAATTGGAAATAGAGCAGCAGCTCGAGAGTTTGAAGTGGACGAGAGATGTATTCGACGTTGGAGAACTGAAAAAGAAGAACTTAAAAATATGCCACAACAGAAACGAGCCAAAAGAAGTGGTACTGTAAGGTGGCCGAATCTAGAGGACGATCTTGCAGACTGGATAAAGGAGCAACGAGGAAAGGGAATGGCAGTTTCGACTGTAAAAATTCGCTTTCAAGCAAAATTTATAGCAAAACAAATGAACATAAATGATTTCAAAGGAGGGCCTTGCTGGTGTAGCAGATTTATGAAAAGAAAAAATATTTCTGTGCGTACTAGAACAACAGTCGGGCAACAATTACCAATGGACTGGCAGGATAAAAAAGCATCTTTTCTAAAATATGTGACAGATATTATTGATAAAAAAAAACTTCTTCGGTCACAGATAATAAATATGGATGAAACGCCGTTAGCTTTCGACTCTGCTGCAAACAGAACTGTTGATGAAACTGGTGTAAAAACTGTATCTGTGCTTACGACGGGGCATGAAAGAACGTCATTTGCATGTGTATGGCGTAATTATTTGTGCAAACGAGAACGGCTGGATGTGCGAAACAATTATGCATGAGTGGCTGCAAAAAGTTTGGCAGTGTCGTAAGGGATCTTTTTTCCAACCAAATGGGTTATTGATAATGGATTCCATGTGTGCTCATTTACTTGAGTCAGTGAAAACCAGATGTCAGAAATTGTCTACGACCGTAGCAATAATTCCTGGTGGTTTGACAAAAATCTTACAACCATTTGATTTGTCAGGTAATAAATCCTTCAAAGCTGAAGTCTGAAAGCGGTGGGAGTGTTGGAGGAGTGAAGGATTGCATACGTATACCAAAAGCGGTAAAATGCGTAGAGCATCTTATGAAGAAGTTGCAAAGTGGGTAGTAAGTGCGTGGAAATCGGTAAAATCATCGTCAATAATAGCAGGGTTCAATGAAGCTGAAATTATATCCTTAGATAAAGAGACTGTAAACCAAGAGGATGAATGTGATGATTTGGAAGACTTGGACTTAGATCAAGATTTACTAAATCTTTTTAATTCGGATAGTGAGGAATCAGATTTTGATGGCTTCATATGATGTATAGGTTACTGTAATACCTTTTGTAAGTAAAATTTAAAATTTCCTTTTGTCGTCCAAATTTAATATTTCGTTGTTGCAACATTTTTTATAATATAGTCTGAGTATTACAAATATGGACTTCTTTAGAGGGTAAATATAAGTATATTCGTAAAAGTAAATATATTTTCAACATTTCTTACCTTTAATTTATTTTTGAGTTATGGTTTCATTTCATGCATTTTTCTTAACTGGTATGTCATATATCAGGACATAGATTGAGATTTTGCATCTATACGACCCACGACGATATCACGTGCAATTTAATCTATTGCGGCGTTTCTGTGTAATTTGAATTTTTTCCCGCCATTTTTCTCGAGCGCGGCGTTTACGCTGATGTGGCCTTTCTTCCGGAAATTACGGTAAACAATTTTAAATAGTCCTGCAGTGATTGATAAACTTAATTGTTTGTTTAAAAAAATGAGAATTTCTGTCTAATATTTAGATTATATCAAAGGAAAAACTGAAATGTTTGTCTTATATATGTCATGTCAAAACTGATATTCTGATGTAGCATTTAATAAGCTATGAAGCAAATCTAAATTATAGATGGAATATTGTTTAATTTCTCTGTTCTGCATATAACTATGATTTATTGCTGACCGAATGGAAACTAGAGCACTTATAAAGCATTTATTTCATTGTGCAGCTGAATAAACTGCATACAGGAGGTTTTTGTCATTTTCTGCATATGCAATATAAATAGAAGAAAAATGCTTGTGGAAAGTCCTCTATTAAGGCACCCCTCTAATTAGGCAGATTGCTATTTTGGTTAATAAATAATCAATCTGGATATTGTCTACCTGTGAATGTGAATCTGTAGGCGTTTTCACATAGCTTATGTGATTATTATAAGCAACATTTTTTAATCAGTATGTTTAGTTTTAAGTAAATGTTAAAGAGGTGGTGAAATGTATTTAACCCTTACAAATTAATATAGCAGATTTCACTTAAAACTAAATACTCTTCTTCTTTTTAAAATAAATTAATCATTGACATTGTATTTTTTTTTTTTTTTTTAAAATCTAGCTTACGATAATGGTCGGTTCAAATCTGAACTGATATCAATACCTGTGAAAGTTAAGGGAAAGGAAGTTTCGTTTGATACAGATGAGCATCCCAGGCCCGAGTCAACGATTGAAGGACTTGCTAAATTAAAACCAGTCTTTAAACAAGGAGGAACTGTAACAGCTGGTAATGCATCAGTATGTATTCAAATGTATAATTAAATTAGAATATATTTTTTATTCTTACTATTTAAAAAAGAATTCTAAAATTTTTTTATTGATTTGGAATAGGGTATTTGTGATGGAGCTGCTGCTATTGTTTTAGCTAGTGAAGATTCAGTAAAAGAAAATAAGCTTACTCCTCTGTCCAGAATCATGGGTTATAGTTATGTTGGTAAGCTTTACTCCTGTATAATGATTTAAACTAATTTTTAGCTATGTGTTACTTTATATGTAATTCTTTGTATAACAAAAGATGCATATCCCTTAATTGACTAAAAATTGCTATTAACATTTTGTGAAAAATGCAGTTTTCTGTTGCCTTCATATACTTTTTTCTAAAAAGTGTTAATTGATAAGATTTATTTAACCAGTTCATCGTCCTAGAAAGCTCAGTTTCAGCCGTTCTCCTCCAAAAGTAAACTCTTTGTGTCTGAAACTGGCCTCAGAATATTTCTTCCCCCTTTCACCAGCTGTGAAGACCTAATTTAGAAGTTCTATTGAGATCAACTTGACCATGCACTATCAAGGACGCTGAATGACGTAACTATACTGAAGAACATAAAACACAAAGGCTGGTGCATTAGAGCAGATATTTGATCGCTTTGACCCCACTTGTTGACCTCCATATCTTGGACATAACTGTGAGATATACATTGTCATTGGGAATCTATTCATGTCAGCAAGCATAGTTTTAAGGAGTTGAAAACTAAAAGACACATTTTAAAAAAAAATATGTAAATAACTGTAAGTGCAATATATCACAGATTATTTTATAAATGACAAAACTATACCCGCATGGAAAAATGCCTAAATTAAAAATAGTATCTTGCATAATATCCACACACATGCACATAATGTTTATTCAGGAGAATAAGTTCATAATAAAAAGCATTGTTCAAAACTCATATCCCTCTCATTTAATTCTATATATTTTTGGATTTTTTGATTTACATCTCATAGCAAAAAGAGTAAAATATATTGCAATCTTATTACAGTTTGCATTTACATTGCAATCTATTACAATGTAAATGGAATTTTTAATTGTCAAGTAAAAGCTTTGTTCATTGAAGTAAAAATAAGCTATGATGTTAGTATTGCGTGTTTGAAAAGCTTTGACTGTTTTGTTTTTTTTCTTGATGCATTATAATAAAAATAATGGTCAAATTATTTCTCATTTTTACATATTTAATTATATCTTCATTTTCGTTCATGAAAAAAAGTCTTCCTTTAGCTTAGATATTTAAGGTTAATATTTAAAACTGCAGTTAACTTATAGTTTTTTAGCTTATTGTACTTTTTCTACAACAAATAATTTTATTATGTGAATATAAGAATAAGTATCGAGATACTGTGTTAAAAGTTAGATTTCTTCATCTGTAAAAAAACATTAAAAAAAATTCATAGTCAAAATATGAATATTTTTGTCGTTTAAAACACTTCTGTGATTAGAAGTATATGACTGTGACCAACAGTTGTGAAAGTAAAAGCTGGGTAAAGTGGTGGTATGTATATATGTATACATACACGCGTTTGGTATGGGCAATTTCGGTATAAAAGGGAGGTGCTCAACTAAATCTTGTAGCAGTTCAGTATATAAATAAAACTTTGAAGTTCTACAGTTAATTATTGTTGAGTTATTTGAGATACATACCTACATATGTACAGTCTTCATGAAAAAAAATCCCCTATGAATCGATTTTGGAAAAGAGAGTCCATTTTTTCTGACTGTATATACAGACATCATGCAATACAATGGACCAAATGGTTTCAGGAGTGGTCAAGATGTATATTTTCATTGCAATATTGTGTACAAAATTTTTTTGCGACTTCAGTACTTTCTTTACTTTGAACAAGGAAGTAAAAATAGTAAAATAACACGCCAAAAAGTGCTCAAATTGAAATCGTAACTCTTCATTCAAACAGTGAAACCAAGAAATTCCTGAAGAAATCAAAATTAATATAGAAAATTCATGTAGACATTCTGTAAGTTAAGTTATTGAGTATGATAAGGTATACCAGAGTTTTCCTGAGAGGACAGGTGATTTCGTAGATTATTTCCTAATAAAAACTAGTTCATATTACATTACACACGGCTTTACAATGTATATATATCTTTCATTTAGTGGGGTGCATTGTTTATGTACTCTGTCGAAACTCAGGAATCTTTCTGTCCTTTGCAGAATTTATTGTCGAAACTCAGGAATGTTTCTGTCCTTTGCAGAATTTATGATAAAATATTTATTGTTTAAAAAGCTATTTAAATAAATAAGGTTTATATGTATTTTTAATCCACGTAATCCTTTGAATAAAAATGAAGGAAAGAAAGAAAATTGCAGGTATGATCATAACAAAGCAAAAGTAGTCTGCTACTCCATCAGTCTATTATTTTCAATTACTTCAATTTCGAATATGAAGTATTGAAAGAAATTGAAGGGTGAAGCAACATCTTTAAAAAAGGCTAATTTTTTTGTAGTATACTTTTAAAATATAAAGAAATAAAAAAAGCTACATACTGTTCAAAATGTTTTGCACAAAATATAATTATCCGTTCAGGAAGGAAGTAAAAGAAGCAATATAGTACAAACTCCGAGATCCGGACTTGTCGGGACTTCGGCTATTCCGGATTTGAGATTTTTCCGGATTTTAGGTCATCAGTTTAAATCTAGTAAGATTGCAAGTAGATATTATAAAATTAAAAATATGAAATCATGATTTATGATCTAAAGGATATCAAAATTTACAAAAAAAAAGCATTTCTTTGAATGTAAATTATTTAAGCTGCTTCCTTTTTTGTGATAATACTTTCTCTTCATTTCTATAGACAGACATAATCTCTTATTTAATTACAAAGTACCACTGTTCAAGACCTTTCGAGAATTCCAACTAACTTGTCAATCGAAATTTTTCCAATTTCTTGATCATCAGTAGCGGTATTTTCCGAATCTAGAACCACCATACTACAGATTTTGCTGTCCGTTAATTGATTGATAGTTGGAGTATTGTCATTGCAATGAAAAACTTTTTTATATCATCTTCATTTATTACCGCTTCTCGACATTTGTTTACAAAATCTATTAATTGGAAAATTTCACCTGTGGTTTGCAATATTACAATAGAGCCTTCAAATTCGTGGCTATCATCGTCATCATCCTCACCATGAATAATAATGGTAGCTGATCATAAGTTATGCCAATCATTTTTTAAAGTATCTGGAGGCATACCTTCCAGATACTTTAAATGGTACTGGAGGATTTTTGCGTCATCAGGTAAACCAACCGAATTCAAATTGTGCCGAGCCTCGGGTATGAAATGATTTTCAAACCAATTATACGTTAACACTTGTGCCATACGTGCTGTTTTATTTGCATGATATATAACGGGAAAACTTTTACTCCTTTAAATGCCCAAAGTTGTGTTAGGTTTGGAATCTTTCCGTTCAGTTGGAGCCTTTTCCGTAGATGTTGCCAAGATGACCAGTTTCGTCAATGTTGTAAATTTATCCTGGAGATGACGTTTTACTATTAATGAGTTCAATGAATTCATCTGAAAATAGTTCAGTAGCATCAGCTGAAGCATTTTCAACAGAAATTTTTAATTGCATTATGCCACAAAGATTTTAAAATTTTGGCTTAAGCCATTAGCGTTGGATCCATCAATGGCACGCTCTTGCTGCATCTCTGTCTAACCATTCAATTATCACTTTGTCATGATCGTCACTGTTAGCACAGCGAATAATTTGTCTGTTATTCACTGCGAGTGGGGTGTTGGAATCCATGAAAATTTATAAAGTTCCTTTTTTTTGTTATGTCACATATAGTTGACTTTCGAATGCCATACTTCTAGCATAATTTTGAGACCGATAAATTTTTATCCGTTTTATGCAGCAATTCCACTTTTTGTTCATTGGACACAGAAACATGCTTTGGCTTTGCAGATCCTGTTGCAGCTCCAGAATTAGAAACTCTTTACGACATAATCGAAAGTTCAAACTTTAGTTTTTGGAAAATTGCTGTAATTATAACAGCCTGCAAGAAATTATAAGCTGGATCAAATCAGAAAGTTCACGAATAGCACAATCTGCTATATTAATTGAAATTCTTTGGAATCGGTAAAGTATAATTTCAGTCTAACGTAACAGCATCTGCTGTACATGATTGGCTATGTAGCATGGAGACGAAATGTTCCATTAAATTTTGCCTTGTTTCTGTTGTGCACTGAGACAATTAAGCCTGAATTGTATTAATTTAGTTATTTATTATACTTATGTCTAATTCTTGCACATGCTTAAAGCTTATCTGAGTCCTGAATAAATAAATTCCTATATATACTTATGAGGGCAGGGTCCAGATATTTTGCTGCCTGATGCAGTCTATAATATTCTGCTACCAAGCGCCTCCCTATGTTCTAAATTTTTGTCGCCCCGTAATTTTGGGTCCCAATGCTTTGCCTAAATTCTAAAAAAAATTATCATCCCTTAATTATGTTACTCAGTGCTTCTGTAAATTCCAAAAATTTTGTCTTCCCTAAATTCTGCTGCTTGATGTGGCTCTGGCGCCGGTTCTGGGTTTATATGATTAAAAAAAAAATCAGTTATTCTTAATTCAAATAGCACTAAATATTATCTTTTGGCCTATGAGTATGATTAACAAAATCTATTTTTATCATATGGAAAGAAATTTTTAAAATTTTTTCGTTGTCAACATTTAGTGCATTTAACTTAAATCTATGATCATCGCCAAGCGTAATGTCAATATAAAAGGTTTGCATTCAAGTACTAATATAAAAAAAAATGTTTAGGCATCACTGCATGAGTCATTACTCAAGCTGTCATGTGTTGATAAACATATGGTGATGAAAGCAAAATATAATAAATAATGATTCGCCAGGTTGGCATCTGGGATATAAATTATTAGTAGTTGTGAAGAGTGTTTCAGCTTGAGATGTATGCCAAGCAAATACGCAGCTACGGACCCAAATTATTGATCACATAAATTTATGCTAAAATGATTATTTCTTTAATAACGAGGGTATTTTATTTAGTGCCAAAGTGAAATTAACTATCAGGATTCTCCAAATGTTTACTTACGGGGGAAAAAATCAAATGTGCATGCCTGAACTCCTTAAAAATTTTTTGTTGATGGGATTTAAGGTCTAAATTTTAGATCATTCCAGATATTGGACGTCCGGATCTCAGACTTTGTACTGCATTACTGTTGTTTCTTTTAAAATTATCATATGTTTAATGCTTTAGCTCTGTTAATTAATGAGATTTTTTTTAAAAACGTATCGCTTAAAAAGTAAAATATTAATTAATAATTTAGATTTTGTAGAATGAAATATAACTTTGAAAATTTCAGTTCAACGATATCATTCATAATTGACACAACATAGTGATAATGAAATTTAAACCAAATAATATTTCCATCTATGCAGTTAAGGTGAAAAAAGGAAATACATATTATTTGGTATAACATTTCAATGCAATTCATAGTTCAGAGAATAATACATAGAGTAGATCCTCAAGCACTTGTTAGGAATTGAATGGTATCATTTAAAACTTTCAAACATCTTTATTTGTTAAGGAAAGGGAGAAAGTTGTGTATTTGATGTGATGTGTGTTGAGGGAGTATCAAGTCCGAGACAGTGATCCCGCATCTTTGCTTTCCTGACACAGCCCCACGGTGATCCTAATGCAACCCCACTGTGGTGATAAGAGCCATGAATCATCTCATTTTCGACTCATTCTGGGGGACTGGGAAAACCTGGTGCAATGAGTCTTATCTCAGGTCACAATCCTGTCCATATTTCACCCTGACAAGAATCTACCAATAATAATGGATGAAGATGCATTTCAAGTGTATGAGTGTTTTTCAGGGCAAACAGTGGACTGGTTAAAATATTTGAAACTGCACTGTATTTATGAATGGATCTGGTAGTAAAAATAATTTTATGAGCTAATGTAATTTCTCATTTAAATTCACTTGCTGCAATTATGTCTGCAGTTATTAATAGATCAAAATCTAAAACAAGAATATGTACTTTCAAAGTACAGGAAACTAGAAACAAGTTGAAAACAATTCAGAAGGGTTATATTAAATGTGTCATAATTGGTGGGACTACGCAAAACAATGAGATGTTTTTAACGTATATGTTAAACTTTTCCTGGTTTAGTGCATTTTGTATATAGGTAGAAATTATACTGCATATATTTAGAAAGGTTTCCAAATCTTGATGCGTATGAAATTCTTTTACTGAAGGCTTCTGTTATGTGAGGTACTGCATATTTTATTAAAAGTCGGCTTGTTGTTAGTAGCATTTAAAATTATTGAAATTTAGATAAAAATGTTGACCTTTTGCTATAAGGTATTATTCAGCATAATCAGGATTTTAATTCTCTAGAATTCAAAAGTATGATAGGGGTGAACTGTGTGTTTTTAGTTTTAATCTAAGAAACAAATATGATTGTAATATTTGAAGACTTTAATTCATAACTGTTAGATTACTTATCCTGTGTGGCGACATTATTCGCCTTAATGAAGTGCCATCCGTGAAACTTCTCGCATGCATTTTTCTTTTCGCCGGAGTGGCAACGGTAAGCCTTCAACAAGAAAAAGAACATTGACTGATTTTTATCTGTATTATTCTATATCCAAAAAGTGTAAATAAATATTAATCTTCTTGAAGTCAGAACGACGTTTAACATTTCCTATGTTCCAGACTTTCTCACTGGTTTACCCAGATACAATCCAATTCAATTTCTGAAGTGTAAGATGGAAAAAGAACGTACGATGTTTCTGTATTATGACGAGATGTCATTGACATTATACGCACTTTATAAATAGTCACCTGTTATCTAATATATGTTATAGACAGTACTTACCCATTTTTAAAGGTCTGCAGTTTTTTTTTTTTTCTGAGTTCGACATTGGATAGAGTGATAGTTTCGATTTAGAAGTGCTTCTGGTGCACATGGATTACATCAGGAATTGATGGTTTGATTGTTTTTATGCGTCTATGAAAAATAAATTCCGAACGTACGTGGGATTGAAATACTCATAAAATGGTATGTCAACTTAAAAAATTTTTGTTCTATATTGCAATATGTCTTCAACGGTAATGTATGCAATTAGAATTTTCTGAATGGATCAAATGTGTTAAGAATAAATGAACTAGTTTTTACTAAGCAAACTTTATCTGGAAAAGCTTAAGCTATAAAAAATAAAAAGTTGGATAAAGGTAGCTGTACTTCTGTTAAGCCCAATTCTACTATGGCTGAAGGAGATGAAAGTAAACAAACCGAAACTAATGCCACATCTGCGATGGTCACCGAGGTCAGCATCAAAATTCCCCCTTCTTGGAAACCTGACCCCAAAATTTGGTTTCTTCAGATTGAGGCCCAATTTCGCAATGATGAAATAACGGCTGATCAAACAAAATACGATTATGTAGTCAGTTCTATTGAAACAGGGACATTGTCACAAATCTCTGATATTCTCACCAAACCATCAGACAACGGCAAATATCTGGCCATTAAAAAGAGGCTGATTGAAATTTTTGCCGACTCTGAAACACAGAAAACCCAGAAACTTCTGACCGAATTAGAACTGGGTGATAAGAAACCATTCCAGCTTCTCTGTGAAATGCGTAACTTGGTGGCTGAGAACGTGCCAGATGAATTTTTGAAAACATTGTGGATGCAACGACTACCACTTAATATTCGGAGCATTTTATCTGTAAGTAGTGGTGATTTGTCTAAATTGTCTACAATGGCTGACAAAATATCGAAATTAAATCCTAATCCACCTGAGGTAGCTTGCATTGTTTCTTCCCCGTCTGAAAGCATTACAGCCGAAGATCTACAGAAACAGATATCAAACTTGACACTGCAGATAGCAGAAATGAATAGGCATAGAAATTCGAGTCCACAAAGACGACCATACAGGTCGAATTCTAGAAATCGTTTCAAAAATAACAATAACCCAAGTAATTGTTATTTTCATCAACGCTTTGGTGAGAGAGCATACAAGTGCACCCCACCATGTAAATATCAGGTCTCGAAACAGGAAAACTGAATCTCCGGCCTTCGATAACGACAGAAAGTCAAGGGGGTACAGGTGAGTCGTCTATATATTCGTGACAACGCATCACCAGCCCATTTTTTAATTGACACTGGAGCAGAAATATCGGTTATTCCACCGACACCATCGGAAAAAAAGATCTGCGGCTAAGCTTGAGTTATTTGCAGCTAATGGTACAACAATCAAAATATATGGTCAACAATTATTAGAGCTAGATTTAGGGCTACACAGATCTTTCAACTGGCCTTTTTTTCATTGCGGATGTTAATAAACCTATCGTCGGAATAGACTTTCTTTCACCTTTTAATTTTTTAGTTGATAGTAAAAACAAAAAATTAATCGATGGCACCACCTCATTAACGATTAAAGGTGCTTTGTGTAACAATAGCGTCACTCATAAATTCATTGCTAATACTTTTCAAAACCCATATAGAGCCATCCTAAACAAATTTCCTAACTTACTTAAACCCAACATACAAAACAATAAAATTAAAGAACATGATGTACAACATTACATCGAAACGAAAGGTAACCTTTATCCTATAAAGTCAGAAGACTTTCTGAAGAAAAGTTGATTGCTGCTAAAAAGGAATTCGATTATTTGCTGCAGGAAGGTCTCTGCAGACCATCCAAAAGCAGCTGGTCAAGTCCATTACACCTCACTTTAAAAAAATCCGGTGACAAAAAGATTCATTTGGCCTGGCATAAACAAAGACTGTCAGCTGTGGTCTAGAGCGTGTTTGCAATGCCAACGAGCCAAAATTCGCAAACATACCCATGCTCTAGCTGCTGAATTCAAAGTCCCCAATCAACGTTTCAAGCACCTTAATATCGATGTTGTTGGCCCTTTACCATCTTGCAAAGGTTTTAGGTATCTGGTTACCATCATCGATAGATTAACTTGGTGGATCGAAGCTGTACCTCTGGAAGACCAAACCGCAGGATCCGTCTCACATGCCCTCATCCCGACTTGGATTTCGAGATTTGGAATCCCAGAGAAGATAACGTCTGACCAAGGTCGACAATTTGACAGCCAACTCTTCAGATCCTTGAGCAAATACCTAGACTTCAAGGCTAATAGCACCACGGCTTATCATCCACAATCTAATAGTTTAATTGAACTACAACATTGAACCTTGAAAAAGAGTCTAAAATCCCACCTGCAAACGTCAAATTCTTGGACTGACGTTCTACGTTTGAGTCTTCGTGGCATTCCATCCACCATTAAAGAGGATTTGCATTGTTCTGCTGAACTTGTGTACGATGCACTAATCTGTTTGCCTGGAGAATTTTTCAGTTATGCCCCCACTGTTACGCATTCAGATTTTATACAAAAATTACAAAGTCACATCTAAAACCTAAAACCAACACCAACAACCAGCCATGAAAAAAAACTAATTTTGGTCTACAAGGACTTAGCAAATTGTTCACATGTATTCATCTAAAATAACATGAATTCATCTTCTCTTCAACCACGCTGTCTCGGACCATATTTAGTTAAAAAACTTTCTGAGAAATTTTTCGATGTGGAAGTTTCAGGTAAAATTAAAAGGATATCGATAGATAGACTGAAACCGTGTTTCAGCGTCAAGAATGAAATAACAAATCTCCAGGCACACGAAGCTGGTAACTCCAAAATCTCACCTCCACTTCCTGGAGACAATGACTCCTCCGAAGGTATTCATCCTAGAAACACAAAAGTTGGACGAAGGGTGAGATTTCCTGCATACCTGAAAGATTACGAGGTATAATGCTATCACTGGGAGGGGAGGGTGTGGCGACATCATTCGCGTTAATGAAGCGGCATCTGTGAAACTATGCCATATGTTTTAAAGTGACTGTCCGCACTTTTGGGAATACCTCACCCATCCAAAAAAATTATGACGTAGTTAAATTAAGTTTAGAACATAGAAGTTCTCCCAATTCTAGAATAGAAGTTGAATTATTAGTAACTGATCACATATCAGGTATAGATATTCCTCCTCCTAAATCAGAAGAAATCAAGCAAAACAGACAGTTAAAAAATTTGATACTGTCAGATTTTCCCGATTGTAAAAAACCCATTGCCATTCTAATTGGAGCAGATTATTATTAAAATATAGTAATGGGATACATTAAATACTTAAGCAAAAACCTTGTTGCAGTGGAAACTATTTTTGGCTGGTGCCTACAAGGACGAAAAGGAGATGATGATATCTCTGTAGCTTTCAATATAGATGTAGGGGACAATTTTATTTCGAAACAAATAACAAAATATTGTAATTTGGAAAACTCAGGACTTATTAATAAGAGGGAAGACTTTGATTCAACTGAAAATGAAGTCATCGAATATTTCGAATCAAATATAACATGAAAATTCTCGCTACAAAGTTAGATTGCCTTGGAAAAATGACACATCAAATCTAAATAATAATAGATCACGGAACAAAGATTTAATCGACTTAGAAAACGATTTAAAAAAATCCTAATCTATTTTTAGAATACAGGAACATATTAAGAGATCAGTTAAAGCAAAATATTATCGAACCAGTTACAGAAATTTCAAAGGAAGAGGATGTCGTATTTTACTTACCACATAGGGAAGTTATATGTGAGGATCGAGCTACAAGTAAATTACATATTGTTTATGATGCATCATCGCATGACCCAGGGTCCATTTCTTTAAATGACTGTCTACAGATTGGGCCAAATTTATACCCTGAAATATTTGAAATATTGTTAAGATTTTGGTATAATCCAATAGCTTTCACCGCAGGTATAAAACAAGCCTTTTTACAGATTCTCATAAATGAAAAAGATCGGGACGCAACCAGGTTTCTGTTCTCTGAGTTCCCTAATGATGAAACCATTTTTCCTGACATACACTCACGTTTGTGAAAATTGCAACACCAAGAAGGAATCGTCATAATTGAATGCAATTTAATACACAGTTGAGTGGTAGTGGTACAAATAAATGATTAAATGTTCAAAGCAAACAAACAAGAACAAGAGATCAGAATCAGTATTTTGTGTGGCCACCACGCGCCGCAATAAGTGCTGCTACACGACGTGGCATGGAGTCAAACAAAGTTTGAATGTCTGACTGAGGAAGAGCATTCCATATCGTTTGTACGCGTACCCAAAGTTCGTCTGCAGACGCAACAGGACGAGGATCACGAGCAAGACGCCGACCAATGACATCCCACACATGTTCAATTGGCGACATATCCGGGGAACACGCAGGCCAAGGAAGAAGCTGTACCTGCTGCGCTGCAAAGAAGGATTTAACAATCCGAGCAGTATGAGGGCGGGCATTGTCCTGTTGAAATACAGCGCCTGGCAAGCTTTGAAGGAAGGGAACAGCTTCGGGCTGTAGAACTTCACGGATATACCGGTTGCTGTTCAGATTGCCCACAATTCGTAGCAATTGAGATCGTCTATGATATGCTATGGCGCCCCAGACCATAACTCCGGGTGTTCGTCCACTGTGGCGTTCGATAATGCACTCCGGAAGGTGGCGTTCACCGGCATAGCGTCTGACACGAATGCGGCCATCATGGTACCACAAATTAAAGCGGGATTCGTCAGAAAACACGACATGCTGCCAATCAGCACGCCAGTCTCTATGCTGATTGGCCCATTGTAGCCGCAGGCGGCGATGGTCGTGCGTTAGGGGGATCCTGTATAAAGGAGTCCGTGCGCGCAGTCCACACTGCAGCAGACGTCTACGAATTGATGAAGCACACAATGAAACACCTGTAGCTATTGACCACAGTGCTGCCAATTGTCTAGAGGAAGCTGTACGGTCCGTCCGCGCCATGCGGACCAGGTGTCTATCATCGCGAGCTGACGTCACATTTCGGGGTCCACTCCCGGATTTCCGAGTTGTCCGACACTCGTCCGTCCACTGCTTCCAAACGCGCATCACTGTGCTGCTGTTACGCTGCACACGAGAGGCTACTGCACGATACGACAATCCAGCTTCACGAAGGCCGATGATTCTCCCTCGTTCAAACTCTGTAAGTAGTTCAAATCTCGCTCTCTTTCGTCGACGAGGCATAAGTACAGATTGAGTTAACGTTTACCACTAGCAGATAACCACCGATAACCATACACGCCTCGCTACAGCCGTGTATTTATTCGAATCCATCAGCCGTTCAGAGGGCGCTGCTCAGCATACGCATGCGCTACGGATTTGCAATTCTAATCATTTGCATATCATGCGCTACTTTGCATTTCCTGAAAATTTCAGCTCACTCGCGTAAGTCCTTCATGGTGTTGCAATTTTCACAAACGTGAGTGTATATAGGTTCACTAGAGTTTTATTCGGAATAAATTGTAGTCCGGTTTTATTAACTGCTACCATTAAACATCATCTGAAAAAATATGATAAACTGTATCCTATAATGGTTCAATTTTTAAATGAGAACGTATGTGTAGATGATATGATTGGAAGCCAACTAACGATCAATGAAGCATTAAATACGAGTCTAGAATTGGTACAAATATTTAAGGAAGCAAGCATGCAGCTTCACAAATGGCATAGTAACTCAAGAGAACTACATGAATTGTGGGTTAAACAAGGTATCGTTCCAGAAAAATCCTGAAGCCTTTAATGGAGAAAATTTCCCATTTAAGGTCTTAGGTGTGGCATGGGATAACTTAAAGGATTTACTGTATTTTGATGTTCGAAACCTATTGTCTTTCACATCTAAACCAATACAAACAAAACGATTTCTTCTACAAGTGTTGGGTCGGATATTCGATCCGATTTTAATTTTAGGACCTTTCACTGTTGGAATAAAGTGCTTAATACAAAAGATTTGGTCGTCACAGATAGATTGGGATGAACTGCTGCCTGAAGATTTGTCCTCTGAATGGAGAAATTGGTGTGAAGAGCTACCTCAAATTGCTGAATTGTCGAACTCTCATTACCTTTTCCCACCCTCGAACTTTTATATCGAAAATCTCGAATTACATTGCTTCTCAGATACAAGTGTCAAAGTCTATGGTACAGTTGCATATTTACGCTTCATGACAGATAATAAAGAAATCAAAACGGCCTTTGTTGCTTCCAAAAATAGAGTAGCCTCACTTAAATCCCTTACTTTACCGAGGTTAGAATTAATGGGGGCATTGTTATCAGTTAAGTTAGTCAGAAATATTCTGAAGGCACTGAAATTGAAAATTCTGTGCTATTTTTGGACAGATTCAACAATTACTTATTTTTGGATTCAAAAACAACCTGAAGCCTTCAAATCCTTTGTCAAGAATCAAGTCGAAGAGATACAAAAATTGAGCTCATCTCAAGATTGGCATTATTGCCCAATTGAACTTTTGAAACTGGAGCTAGACTGATTGTCAAATTTTCCACCTGCTAGATGGGGCTTCTGTATCTTTCAGTCCTCGAACACTAATTAATTACAGTATAAAAATAAAGAATTTGTTTGAAATTCAGCTTAAAGAACTTTAAACAATTAACAAAATCAACTTCTGTTTCATGTTGGCTGGATTAACAACAAGGTCAAAGTTTTAATTAAAAATCTAACAGCCTGGCTCTGCTATACTGTGACTAGTAAAGGTAATATCAATCAAACTCACCAGCATGGCTGAAAGTAGGTAATAACAAAAGTTTCACCACAGTATGCTGAGGTTGCTAACATTCTTTCTTAAACATAGATTCTCACTTTTAATTTAAACAGTTCATTTACATTTTCTTGTGGAGCAGACAAAACAGTAGAAGTGAAGGAAATATGGAACATAACAATTAAAAAATAACATACTAATTAAAGTAAAATGTTGTTATAAGTTGTACTATACAACAGTAGAATGATTCTTAAGCAGGGGAAATTTCATAGTTTCGCAGGGATGTGGTCAGTCAGACTCCATCTGCTTCCTGTTAATTTAAATAAATGTATACTGTGCTGTTAAAAATGATTTAAATTTAAATAAATATAAACGTATTTTTTTTAGTTTTGGAAAGGGTGGGAGGGTTGATGATCTAGCAAAGGGGAAAGGGAGTATAGGAAAAAACATCTTATCAATTGCAATCTTGGTATGTTCGTAGAACTTTTACATGCTTTTGTAGAAATTAGCTGTTGGGTGTTCTTTCACTCTTTGGCAGAATTTTTGAAATACTGTTAAAATAGTGGCCTTTAATGCCCTTCATGTTAGAGAATGGAAAATACTGTGCAAAATGCCAAACCAAGGACATGCTGTCATGTTTGTAAAACTACTAAACTTTTTGTGAGTAAAAGAACTATTAATGAAAGTTACTTTTTTTTAGCTTAAGAACTGAAAATAATTGCATTGTATAAAAGGCTTTTATAATGTAACACAATGAATTCTTTTCAGAATTTTAACTTTATGTTCTACTAAAATGCAGTAGAGAGGGGCCTGTTACTTTTTTCCCTTCAAGCAAAAATTCATTTTTAATACCAATCAAAAATCATTAATCATTATTTGAAGCATCAAAAATCCAAGTTTCTCTAATTGAGGTGAATTTCTCATACCCATACCCATTGTTGTTGGTATACATATGAGTTATAAGTAAACTGTCAATTTTAATAGTTTCTTTAAAATATTTGGGATTACTCTTTCTCTCATATGAATAAAATCCATATTACTTCTTGTATTTCCGCTTTTAAATTCATAATAGTAGATATAGGCTGCATAAATTCAAACAGAATTATTTGATTTAAATTCCTTTAAGAAGATATTTAAATGGAGGGGAAATTAGTTGTTATAATGATTGTGACTAATTATTTGCAGGGCCATTTGGGCATAACTAGAAAATTTGTCTTAAAAATTTATAGTTGTACTGTATAGTTATTGTACTTTAATGCATTAAAAGCAAAAAACTAAAGTATTAATATAGATGTAAGAACAAATTTTAGGCCATTTTTCAATGCATGTTACTAACGTAATTTGTGTTATTAACTGTTAACCATGCCTGTTACTAACATCATCTTGGAAAACTTTTGACAAGCAAGTATAAAACTTTTTTTGAGAGTTATAAGATTTCAGTCTTCTGTAAAGCATCATTTGCTATCTATTAAATAGGCCCATAAAAATATTTATTGAACTTTTATGTGAGGGTAACTTTGTTTTCAACTAATAATACACATTTTATTAATTGGAATTGCTAGTACTGTAAGGACTCAAAAGCTAAATTTTCTTTTTTGAGTACACTCCTACCTATTGAATTCTAGTCATAAAATTCTCTACCTTATTTTTTATTTATATCCTTTATTTATAACTTAGGAATTGGAAGTATATGTCGACAATCAACATCTGAAGAAAATGGCTTTTTCAATACATCATATCTTTCTTGAGTTAAAATAACATGCTAAACACCAATTATTGGAGGAGTCAACATAACCATAAATTCGCAGAAGCTGATTTTTAAAAACGCCAAATTCATGAATATTAGCTAGTTCTTGTTACGTTACTCCACCAATAATACTTTATATCTTATTATTTTATTGTGGATTAGTCTGTAATTTGTATGTTACCATTTCATGCAACAAATGTCATTTTATTGTTTTGGTCCCCCTCTTCCTCGGCGAAAAATTCTAAAAGTAACCGGAAAATGAAATCCCAGCATCAAGATTAAATCAGTTCAGAGGAATGAAATCTAGGCAAAGCATTTTTTAGGTAACATATTTATTTATGTTTCAAGGTCATAGGTTAAAGCATGTACAAGAAGTGCCATTTCAGATATAAAATAATAGTACACTGATAACCACTGTAATCGCCATGATATTGAATGCAAGCATGCAAATGTGCTTGCATTGTGTTGTAAAGGTACAGTTTGTCATTTTCTCTATGCTGGTTGTGGATGACTCTGGATTTATCGTTCAGTCATATTTCATACGTTCTTGATGGGAGAAAGATTGTGTGATGTTACAGTCCAAGGCAATGTGGCAACACTCTGTAGAACAGGGGTCGGCAACCTGTTTGTCCTTAAGGGCGCAATACTAAATTTGAAAGTCACCGAGGGCGCATATTTTACAGATAATCAACAGGTATAAATAGGCATTAAAAAAAAACAGATTTTTTATAACTTTATTTTGTTGGTGTCATACATAATGATGCGTATAATTCAGTGTGAAACTTGGGTGTCCATAGTTTCAGCTAATTTCTTATATTTGGGGATATATTTAGAGTTCCTGGTCCTTAAACAATTATCTAAATGTGAGTCATTAAGCTTTGTTCAGTATTTTGATTTCAAATATTTCATATTTGAGAACAAAGACTCGCAATTGTATGTTGTTGCACAATATGAATAAATTTTTAGCGCACATTTCCTTAAAATAGGATACTTATTTTCATCGACTAAGTTCCAAAACATTTTATCATTATTATGCGTTTTTAAAATAATATCACTTTGCAAGTTTATTATTTCTAATTCTAGGTCTTCGATATTATGAAGCTCGAAATACACTGAAACTATTTCAAGGACATCATCTTCAGTAACATTGAATGGATTTATGAAAAATCTTAGAACGGGTTCTAATGCTATAAAATCTTCAAATCTAGAAAAAAACTCTTCTATTAGCTTATCTATAATTTTTAAATATGATGTAGCAGTAAAATTTTCATTATTCAAATTTAAACTCTCAACAGTATATTTTATATTTGGGAAATGTGATAATGATTTTTTCAATAGATGGGATTTCAACAACACTAACTTCCATTTGATTGCATATACTGCACTAATCATGTCAGCGATATGCTGATTTTTCCTTTGTATTTTTTAATTTAATTCATTCAACTTTGCCGTTATATCTGTCAGAAATCCGAGGTCAATTAGCCAATCCTTATTTTCTAATTGCTTGTAAAATTCACCTCTTGATGCAATAAATTCCTTTATTTGTGGCAAAAGCATGATAAACCTCTCAAGTATTTTACCTCTGCTCAGCCACCTCACTTCAGTATGTAAAAGAAGATCTGTGAACTGAACGTCCTCATCTTCTAAAAGTAATTTAAACAATCTGTGTTGCATAGCTCCCGATCTTATGGAATTAATAATTTTTGTTACTATCGTAAATACGTGTTGAAAACCGATTGTTTTTGCGCATAACATTTCCTGATGTATGAGGCAATGATAAGAAATAAATTTCAGGAATAAGGAATCCTGTCTACATAAGGCAATAAATCCCTTTTTCTTACCAGTCATCGCTGGCGCCCCGTCTGTTGTAATTGACGATAACTTTTGTACGGGTAATTTTACATCTGTTATATATTTTTTAAAAGTAGAAAAGACATCTTCTCCTCTGGTGCTTCCCTTTAATGGCAGAACTTTAAGGAATTCTTCTTTTGTTGTAAAATCAGAAAATACCATCTTCACGCAAATTGCTAATTGTGATATATTTGTCACGTTTGCCGATTCATCCATCTGTTGCGAAAAGAAAATACAATTTTCAATATCATTTGCTAATTCTGCCTCCAAATTCTCCGCAATTACTTCAATACTTCTAGGAACAGTTCGTGCTGATAATTGCAACGTGTTTATGACTGAAACTATTTCCTTTTTATTTTTAAATTCTTCAAAAAGTGAATCAGCAGCTTCTAACATGGCTTCTTTCACCAATTCTCCATATGTAAATGGTTTCTTATTCTTAGCTAGCAGATGCGATATTTTATATGACACGATCGTTGCTGCTTTATGTTGTTGCAGTGGTTTAGTAAAAAAACTTTGCTGGTTAGTTATTGAAGATTTTAAAGAAATAATTTTTTTTCTTCTAATTTCAGAGTTCATTGTATAGTCACTTATCAAAATTGGTATAAACGGTCTTAAAATGTCGTTCAATATTACTTTTCTTGGGAATCACAACACTATTATTACACAACAAACACACTTCCCTTTGTAATCAATGAAACAATATAGATGTTCCCATTCATCGTTAAAATAATATGTTCTTTTTCTTTTACATTTATCCATGAAGGGTTTTGAAAGAAAAGAATTATTTCAGATTACTTGGTAGTTTTAAATGCACGGTCTACGCGTGGTCTATTCGAAATACGATCACACACTAACAAAAAATACGTGCGTGTTATTAGATACGCTCAAGGTTAGCAAACTGCTAATCTATGCATAATCCTAAACTCAACTGACTACTGTCTAACCACGTTAGCGAGAGCAGTTTGGCTGAGGGCCAAGATGGGTCAGTTTAATTGAAGGGGTGTTTGGGCAAAAAGTGCGGGTATTTTTCCCTCTCGAAGATCGAAGGGGTGTGAGTGAAATCGAAGGTCAGGGGACATTTAGTGTCTACTGGGCTACTGCACTCACTCCTACATAACTGATAGATATGCCCACTTCCGCCCCAAACCGGACATAGATCTGGAATACGTGGTCAGACAGTACTTGCTGTATATCGCCGTTTGACAAGAGTAAGTAAATCGCTCTGGCTATCATACATTTACATTAGTCCAGCGAAGGCGCATTAAAAATCGATCGGGGGTGCCATGGCGCCCGCGGGCGCTGCGTTGCCTACCCCTGCTGTAGAACATTCTGGGTGATAGCAGGAGTATGGCAGCACAACCAATGCAATCACCAGTCTTATGTAAAATTTGCTGTTAACATGTGTGGAGTAATTAAGAGAGTTCTCTGCTGTCATAGGAAATTGCTCCCCAGACCATTAACTTCTGGTGTAGATCCAGTGCGTGTGCTGCAGAATGCTTAGCTCAAAGCACTCACTTGACTTCCTTCTAATCAATATATAGCCATTGCTGGTACCAAGATACTTCCTCGACCATAACTTCTGGTCCAATGTGTTTACATTGCAGACAGTTCAGTTCAAAACACTCACTTGGTCTTCTTCTAACCAACATGCAGCCATCACTGGATCAAGATAGAAACAGCTTTTATCTGAGAACACAACATATCTCTGCTCTGCCTTCCAATGAGCTTTAGCTTGACAGCACCGAAGTTGCAGATGGCAGTGATTTGGAGTTAGTGGTATGGCCACTAGAGTGCATCTGACTTGGAGCTGTCCCTCAAGAAATTGGTTTGATACAGTTGGTTATGTCACTAGTGCATACAAAAGCTTGAATGTCTATTACAGATGCTGTTCAATGTATGGTAGACATGTGGCTAATATGACGATCTTCTCTTTGAGTGTTGACACATGTGCGGCTGGACCCTGGCCTTCTTGAGACAGTACCTTCGCATGACCACTGATGCCAACATGCGTGCATAGTGGAGTACATCCCTACCAAGTTTTCTGCAATATCATTGCCTTCTGGTAGCATTATTATATGACCTCGTTGAAACTCAGTAAGCTGCTGATAGTGCCTTCTTCATCTCCTTAAAGGCATTCTTGACTCAAATCTTGCTCATAGCACACAATCCAGAAGGTAAACTAAGAACATGAAGTGTATATTGTGTATTTAAAGCAAATGTGATTTCTGTGTTAATATTAGTTCTACTAGCGCCACACTTATTTGTCTAGCATGAAATTCGAGTAGACGTTCTCATCCAGATATGCAAACATGCCTCTCAAAGTTAATTTATCTAGGACAAATCCTTTTTGGTGTTTGAATCTCGTTTTCTGTCAGTGTGTTTCTCAAAGGGCAGGAGAAACCTCAAGTTTTAGATTAATTTATGGAAGAATAAAATCTGAAATTTGTTTTGTATATTTTTATATGTGTCTGCTTACAGGTGTTGATCCTGCTATCATGGGTATTGGACCAGCTGATGCAATTAGGAAGCTGTGTGAAAATACTGGAGTCAAACTTAATGATGTGGATTTAATCGATGTAAGTTAATTCACTTGCAAAGTGTGTGCGATGCATCTTCTGTATGGTTTACTGGCAGTTACTGTCAACATTCTCAATGCATAGTTTTTGTATGTTGTAATATTTTAACACCAGCACTGCTGAATTTTTACAAAATATTTTTTCCTCCTGTAATATTTTCAGATGTCCCCTGTTTATTTCCGTAATTGTATTTTGAATTTACTGTCTAAATGAATTTTTATCAAGTAAAAGAAAAGTCAGGCTCTTGACTCCGACCAAACTACTTACTGAGGGATCTGCTGTTTCAATAATGCAAGCTCTGTAGCATTAGTCATAATGAGAACTGTTTCAAGATGTGCAGGTTATTTTCAGTTACATTCGTTTCTTATCAGTGTATCAGTCTTATGTAGCAGTAACTTCTTAACTGCAGTAGAGAGTTGATCAGTTTAAAACTTTGGAACATTTCTTTTATAGTGAAATTGCTGATTTTTTCTATTCACAGTTTCCTAAAATTAACAGTTTGCAGGTAAAATAACCTGCATGTAAACATTATTGTCTGTTCTTTGGTAATATCCATCATCTTTATGTTTCCACTAATGTGTTTCATTAGAGGAAGCTCCCCAAATGCATATTCTCCAGAGAAAACTTTTTACTCAACACAGATTATTTCATGGATTAGCAAGATTTGGGCCCACCTGTGGTGGAGCAGTAAAGTTGCTGAACACTGGTTAATGTGTATATGAGCCATTTCCCTTAGAAAGTCCTCCACGAGGGCATCTCTCCCCTTAGGCGGATAGCCCTTGCTTTTCCATAATCACATAAACCAACCTTATTAGGATGATTTGTTAAACCTACAGCCCTTTAAGATCAGTGCTGATGATGTATCAATTTTTGCATCAAATTTGACTGCCATCAAAGAAAACCCATAAACATGATCTAGATGTAGTAACTGTGCTAAAACTAAAACTTATATTCCGGGAAAGAAACTTCCAGCTTCTCAGATAAACTAGTTTTATTCCAGCGTAATGAAATTTTGGCTGTGATGACGTTCCTTGAAGAAATGCTCATCAGCAGTGAAATTATGAAGCATGCAGAAGTAATCTATGTTTCTTTGAGAGACAGGTTTAATTTTTTTTTGTTCAATGCATGGTTTCATATTTCAAAATCCTATTTATTGATGTTAAGCAATTGGAAATTGAATTTAAATTTTACGAGTTCACTGATTTTGAAATTCTTGCGGCTCCTGAAAGAACTGTCTAATCAAAATCTGTGGTGGTTCTGATGTAGCATGGCACAGTATTTCAAGATTGCAAGATGAAAATGAGCTTCACAGATTTGGAGAACCTAGCAAAGTAATGATGATTATTTCATTAGTACCTTGCAGCAGTGAACCACTGAAAGGATTTTTGGCATTGTGCAGAATAATTTAATTCAGTTTAGACCCAGTTTAAACATCGGCACATTGAATGCACTTTTTGTACAGAAAGGCAAATAATTTTCTAATTTTCTCATGACATTGTTTGCTACCAGAATAAGTTTAACCGTAAAAAATGTTTCTAAAAGTAAAACAGAAAACAAATAGCAGAGCAAAAGATAGAAGTTTTAATTGGAATCATCAACTAAAAGAGAACTACCTCTCTGAAACAACAGCATCACAAAAGTGATCTCCTAATGATAACAACACTCACTGTTGCCAGAACTTATTAACCAAATTATTCTCTTTATTTTATTAACCAAATTAATTATTATTATTCTCTTTCTTCCTTTTCTTAGCATACTATAGTACTTCCCCTTGTCAATAATTTAAAAAAAAGGGGGAGAATAATAATAATGATAAACTAGAAGGAAAAAGTCCCAAGAGTCCCATCTTATTGCAAAGAATCAACAGTTTCAGTTTAAATAGAGGAATAGTCATTATGTCAGCAACTTGCTCCTCTGCAGGTATCTGCTGCACAATGACTTGCTTTTCTAGAACTTTCTGTAATATGAAAAAATGCTTGATATTGATGTGTTTTGTATGCCCATGAAACTCTGGATTTGTGACATACTGGTTACTGCAGCGGTGTGATCTACTTGAATTACTGAAACTTTATATAACTTGGTAACATCACTAAATAGTCACTTTAACCAAATTACTTCTGTGGAACATTCACTAGCTGCAATGACATCTGCTTCAGTTGTTGAAGTTCCAGTAGCTGGCTGCCTTTTGCTAATCTATGATAAAGATCCAACTCTATATAATATTACTACTCCACTTGTAGATTTCCTTGTTTCTTGACATCCTCCAAAATGTGTCACTATAATACTCCAGTTTTTCTGGTTTGTGTTTATTCTTGTATGCAACACCTTTATAAAAAACGCCTGAAGTGTGTCTGAATACATATTTTACTTTGATCCGGTCGTCTTTCGAAGTACTTTCAAGGTGATGGTAAAGAAGCAAACTCAGTAAGCTAAATTTGGTCTCGTACCTAACATAGGATACATTAAAGCTGTTACAGTTTCTCTGTTAGAGAAATATCTGCGTTTGGCTGTTTTCCGTTTTCTTTTCGATTAAACTTTCCTTCAGGATAGGAGATGACACAGGTTTGCAATCTTCCATCCCAGATTTTTGAAGAATTTCTTTTTGCATAAGCTTGCAGACAGATTTTGATACTTCCATCTTCAGGATGCTTAATTTCAAGTTCAGGAAGGTTTACTGTCTCGACTACAGTTCTCTGAGAAATTTTTTAGATTCTTGTAGATCTGTTGATATTACCGCACCATCATCTACATATAAGAATATGATTAGTTTCTTGCCATTTTTCTTTTTTATATATCCATGAGGATAAGCATGGAACTGCTTCAGTTGTCTGGAGGCCAAGTTTTGACACAAAGTCTCTGAAATATTTATTTCATCAGCATGATGCTTGTTTTAATCTTTATAAACTGCGCTTCAGCTTACGGACTTTATCAGAACCATCACTGTATCCTTCTGATTGTTGCGTGTATATGGATTCTTCAAGTGTTCCATATAAGAATGCAGAATAGACTTCAAACTGAGAAAAATGCATTTTCTTGCTGCAATACTAAGAATTAAATGAACAGTTTCTAATTTTGTTACTAGACAACATTTGATCGACACTCCAAAACATTGATTAAAGCCTCTAGCAACATGTCTAGGCTTGAATTTATAAATATATCCATGTGGATTGTTTTTTTATTATAAATCCACTGGCATGGTGTAGTTCTAGCATCTTTTGTTAATTTTTCTAAAGTCCATGTTTCATTTTCTATCAGTGATGCCATCTCAGATTCCATAGCTTCTTTCCAATGTACACTTTCTTTACAGTTGATCATGTCTTCTTAAGTACCAGGCTTTTCAGAATCAGCAAGAAAAATTTGACTTATCATTGTATATTCATTAAAATGCTTAGTCTTTCATTCAATTCAGCAGTATTTCTTAGGTATCTCGATTGTGCATTATTTTGCAAATTAATATCTTCACATTCTTGTTCTTCAAAATCTTTTGATATATTTATAGATATTTCTTCATTGTGTTCTTTTTCTAAATTATCTTGTTCATTTAGAAGCTTTGTGACTTATCTTTTTCTCAATGTTCCGGCTGCTCAGAGCCAGAAATTAATCTTTCTTGGTCTTGAATTGGCAACTGCACCCTTTCTTCACAATATGCAAGCTCCTCATTGAATATAACAGCACATGAACAGATCACACTGTCGTTTCTTTGATCCATAGGCAGTATCTTTCATCTTCATCGTATCCAATTAAAGAAGCCTTTGTAACTTTATTATCCATTTTCCTTCTTCTTTGTTTAGGAGTATGAGTATAACAAATGCATTCTATTATGTGTAGATGTTTTATTCGAGGTTTCATTTTAATCCATAACTCATAAGGACGCATGCCTTCCACTGATAATTTGGGGGCTCTGTTTAGTACATATATGGCAGTGTTGACTAGGTATTGCTGCAGGCAAATCAGCTTCAGAATTTGAGTACTTAAATGTTCTTGTCTTTTCAATTATTATATGCATATATCATTTTTTGGAGCCATTTTGCTTGGGAGTATAAGGTTCTGTTGAGTTATTCCTTCAGAGTGCAAAATTGTGTGCACTTTGCCATTGTCAAACTCACCTCAGTTTTCACTGAGAAACTCTTTGACTGAATGTCCCAAGTTTTTAGCATATGTAAGCTGCCTAACTCTTTCTAAGTTCTTAATATGATATTGATCTTGATGTTCCATCTTTGATTGTGTAACTGCATCAAGGAATTTTCTGCTTCGGCGACATGCACTTCTGTAATTTTTTCAAGCATAATTGGTTCAATAGTTGGCTTGTATAAAATAGACACTGGAAGTTCCGAATAGCACTACTTGCCCATTAATTTCCAGCCAGCATTATGTAGCTGTTCCAACAAATTTGCTATCCTGATTGCTATCTTCAGCACGAAGTAAAGAAAATAAGTTTCTGTTGATCTCAGGTGCATACTAAACGTCTTTTAGGTAGATTCTTTGGATATTATTACCGATAGTTTTCTTGACACAGACTGTGTCTTTTCCAAGAGCAACTGAATTTTTTTTCCCACCAGCCTTGGTGCTACAGGGACTAAGAAACTTCACGAAATCAATAAAGTGTGGAACAGTTCATGACATGTCTTGTAGTTCCACTGTCAATCCAAAATGATCTTAGATCAATTTCAGCCATACAGGCTTCTTTGTGAATGGACACCAATGTTATCAGTGTTACACTGCCTGCATTTTCTTGAATGATTTTTGTTGACCTATTCTTGGATGGTCTTCCATCAGCAATTCACTGTTTCCACTCTATTATCTAGTGTCCTTTTTGCTTGCAATAATTGTAACTATTTTTTTATATGTATATATTTCTGAATTTGCGTTTTTTATGTTGCTTTTGTGTTTCAGATTTTGACATTACTAATGCCACCTGCTCACTTGTATTCTCATTGTCATGACTTTTAAATATTCTTTCGTCAGAGCAAAGCTGTGTTATTAACTCATCACCTGTTTGCTTGTCTTCATCCAAGAGTAACCAACTTGATTTAAATGAATGGTATTGTTTGAGTAAGATATCTAAAATCTTGCAGTTGAGTAACATGTCTCTGAATTTTTTTTTCATCCTGAATTCAACTCATCCCATAAACTTTTTTTATTTGGAAAGATGGGGTGTCATATTATCATTCTCATTCTACTTGAATTGTAAAAAACTGCATGCATGTATTATGCAATTGATTTTCGACGATGCTTCAAATAACTTAATGTAATTCCAACCACACTTATCTAATCTAGCAGTCTGAAAACTCACAAGTTTTTGAAGAGCTTCTTATGTCATAGAATTCGTTAATACTATCACACCACTTGTATTTGCATTTTGAAACTTCTTAACAGCTTTGCTATATTTTTCATGTTGAGCAACCAAAACATCTACTGAAAGATTTTCTGGCTTCACTAAAGTTTCTTCCACAATTTCTAAAGCAACAGGATGATAGCTTAAAATAAATTTTATCCTGTATTACCATGCAAGCGAGTTGCTTTCGCCTGCTAAATGTGGTACTTTTATCTTAGGTAATTCCATCCTTTGATTTTTAAACAACTTTTGATTGTTATGATAAAAACGAAACTCTTGCTAGATTAGATGACACAACATGGGAGCTTGCTTGATCCATAACCTAAAAAAGTGTTTTTAGAACTAAAACGGAACACAAATATCAGAGCAAAAAAAATAGGAGGTTTTAACTGGAATTACTAACAAAAATAGAACTACATCTTTGGAACAACAACATTGTGAAACACGGTTTCCTAATGACAATAACACTCAGTGTTACCAGGATTTACTAACCAAATTACATATTATTATTAACTTACTTTCTTTTAACATACTTTAACAGATTTGGATACAGAAAAATGTGCAAATGTTTATCAGGTCAAGGTAAACGACATGGGGAAATGACTTAATTATTATATTTTAACTTTTATTTCTTGGTCAAAATTTTAAGTAATATGTTATGTGGTGTAGCATCCGGTCTATGTTGGTGAGTTTCCTTTGGGGAACACTGAAGTGCTGGGATTATGATTCAGTTAAGTATTGTTGAGAACCGTCCTCAAAGCATGTCATCTCTATTGCTAAACGGGGAGAAATAAAATTGCATTCATTGTCGTCTGTAGATAGATATCTCATTAAAATCTCATCTGGCCCTTTAATCCTGTCAGAGTTATGGCTGTAGAATTCTGTGTAGAAGGGTGACTTTCTTATTCATTATACATTAAACTCTCTGCCAGCATTTAATGTTTCTGATTTGGGGTTGGATGTTGGTAGAAAAGGAATCAAAGTATGAAGTGAGAGAGTTGTTTTTCAATTATAATCAACAAAATACCATTCATTCATAACATTTTTAAGCCCATAATGCTCAGAAGGTTAATGATACAGTTAAGTTTCTTTATTTCACTGTGGGCTGCAATAAAGGTTTTAGCATCAGCACTCAATAATTTGCTTTTTTTACTACGTCTAGCAAAGAGTCTTTTTACGCTAGCAATAAAAGATTCAGATGTAAGATCTGTAACCAATGCTAAATGTATAGCACAAATTTATAAGACAAATGAAAGATTTTATTGTAAACTCCTTTTCTTCAGTTTTTGTATCTGATTAAGAAAGGACCACAAAAGTAAATGCTTGTATAATTAAAAGCATAATTCTGTAGCTGTCACAGAATATGGAAAACAAAAAAGTATTTGTTACTTTGATTCATTTGATCCCAACATGAATTACGTAGAAATTGGTTTGTGACAATTCGCTTAGCCTTGAAATAAATACATTCAAGGAGAACTTTTCTACAAAGGGATTTACCATTTAATGGGCAAAATACTTGCTGAATATGATATAGCAACAACTGAGGAAGCAACATGCAAATATTTTTTATGTTTTGTTAAAGCTTTTTTTATCAGGTAAAATAGCTAGATGCTTATGATACGATTTTAAATTAGCATTTTGCAACCAGCATCAACTCTCAATATACGATCTTTTATTGGTATTTTATTGGTAAGTATACATTGTGCAAATGTGTAGGTAAGTTTCCCTACTTTAGTATATTTAAGTTCAGGAGCAAAACTTATTACTTGAACTTACTTAACATAACACAGCACAAGGTATTCCAATTGTTTCATAGTTAAAAATCTTAAATTTCTTATATGCACTGGTAATTTGGCATTATTAATAAATCTCAGACATCGTACGATCACACTTTGAAGTTTTACAAACAATATCTTTGAAATCACAGAATTTTTTTTTTTGGTCTACTCCAGCACCATATGAAGAATGTGAACATTCTTCTTTCAATGCTTCCTCACAATTTGGAATTTTCTGGGGTAATGAAACTATCTTTTTTTAAATTTTTTTTTATTTATTGGTGTTGAGAATTAGTAATTATTCAATATAATATGTAGTTCATTACTTATATTTTACACTATTCTAGGTGTTAGATAAAATTTCTTCATTATGTTTCATGTTTTTTTTTTCACATTTTTAGGTAAATGAAGCCTTTGCTTCTCAGTTTCTAGCAGTTCAAAAGGAATTGAATTTAGATCCCAGTAAAACTAATGTTAATGGTGGTGCAATTGCATTAGGTCATCCTGTAGGTGCATCTGGTGCTAGAATTCTTGCAAATCTAACATATGAATTACGGTAAGCTGCATATATCTTCTATGTAATATTTGTGTAAAGATTTTAAACCACAATATTATTAGTAAATGAGAGACTAAAATACAGTATAAAGTTCGAAATCTAGAAGTCCAGTATGTCCAACCTCTGAACTAGCAGCAAAATTTCTGAGAATTTGTTCATTCTAGTAATAGAAAATGTAAAAAAAAAGGGGGGGGGAGGGAAGAGATATACTGTTAAAACCGATTTTTCTCCTGGCTAAAAGATTTTTTTATGTCACTTTTAAACACCTGCTGGCTAAGATAATCATACCGTGGCGAATGACAATGCATTGATTGTTAGCCACAACTACACTTCGGGCATGAATGGTTGCTGTTGCCTGTCTGACTTAAGCAATAAGTGAAGCTCCAGGACATCTGTTTGGAGTAGGATGTTGCTCATACTCTTGGTATAACAATAGGGGAAGCCCCAAAAAATTGGAATCTGAAGAACTTGAATTCAGTTAACAGCAGTTGCTCATACCACTTTTATTTTTTTGGTGTAGGAGAAGGAAAGAAAGAATTAGATTCTTAAGAACTTAGAAATTAACACAGCAAACTGTGCTCTTTCTTAACTTTCTAATTTGATTCATCTTAATGTTTTTCACATGTTATTATTGTTACAGAGTTTTTGTTTATGTAAAAGAGTTTCAAATCCTGTAGCTGTGGCAGAATATGTAAAGCAAAAAAATATTTGTTACTTTCCTTCTGTTGTGCCCTAGCAGGAGAAAACTGCGTTGGTATAATTTGAGCTTAATAAAGTGCAGTTTTAAAATTGAGCAAAACACAGCCTTATTTTGGTGTAGATTTTGAATGCTACAAAAGACGAAATTTTCCAGTTAATGGAATTTGTAAAATCTGGAGAAGTGATAATAAGTGAAGATTATAAAGAAGTTTTCTGTTCTAATGGAATGCCTCATTTAGTAATGAAGTAAAGGACAGCGAAATCTCTAATATAATCTTAAATCCAGAAAATATAGCTACTGATAGTGAAAAGATTTCTGAAGAATGAAAAAATTTTGACTGACAGTTTAGTGGAAATTCCTGACATGGCAATTGCAGGAACCGAACAGTGGAACTTAGTAACTGAATAGGAAATTGTTTATAGATTAAAAGAGAAAGTATTAGTTAAAAAATTGTTTAAACAATTTACGCTGAAAGAAATGTATAATGAAACAAATGAATAAATATTGAGCTTTTTGTTTTTTTAAATTTTCATTCTTTTTAGGTCATAAATGCTTCATTATTTCATAAACAATTATTTCACATTTTTAATTTTAAAAACTTCTGGTCATCATACTGGATTTGAACCAATGATCTAAAATGCAAAAATTGCTGAAATCCAGAATCAACAAAGTACTGACAATTCCAGATATCGGACTTTGTACCGTAGTAATTTCATCATTAAAAATATGATGTATGATCTCCTGCCATTTCCATGCTAAGACATGGAATTTGTGGAATAACAACAAGCTTTAAGTAAACTGAGTTCAGATTGATCATTTGTAAATAAAATCTAATTTCTTTATAAAATTTATGGTTCAAATTTAATTATAAATCCCACTTTTTTATTATTCTATTCTCCCATACTGTGAACAATGAAAATTATACTTGCTTTTGTGTACATATGCTGTCATACTTTGATTAGAAAATATCACATTGATCGTAGTATTTCTTCTGGTCATACAGTGTGTAGCGGCATTAGGATTTTGAAGTAAGAAACACGAAAAATGAATAATGGCGTAGCCAATACTCAAACCTGGACCTCTCGAATACCACTGAGTGTGCTACCGTTACACCATGAAGGCATGCAGAAAGGAGAGAGAAAATACCTTATATACTCCTCCATTTAAAGGGTGACTGGAGATTGGGGGACCCAATCACCAAATCCGGTGGTGAAGGATCATCATCCAGTATCTAGTTTGAGCGCCACTGTAGAGAGTTATTGGGATTTTTTATACTGGAGACGTGAAAAGTGTGCCATGCCTTCTCCAGGACTCTTACCTGGACCTCTCGAATACATGCTGAGAGTGCTAACCATTACATCACGAAGGCACGCTGGAAGGCGGGAGAAGATACCTTATATACCCCATTTTAAAGGAGAACTGGGGATTAGGGGATCCAGTTGCCAAATCATGGTGGTGAAGAATTATCATCCGCCACCTTTTTAGTTTGGGCACCACTGTAAGAGTCATTACGATTTTTGAAGTTTGAACACAGAAAATGAGCAATTCCCTCGCTGGGACTTGAACCTGGACCTCTCAAATATGCACTGACTGTGCTACTGTTACACCATGAGCGAATGCAGAAAGGAGAGAAAATATTGTGTAAGCGTTTCGAATTCACAAATCAGTGATTTAACGAACACAAAATTCTTAAAAGCTGCATGTAGAATTTTAAGTGTTGCTGTTCATTTCTTTTTCAGTTTTTTCTCAGTTAATGACATCAGTGTTTAGTTTTCTTAATAAGATGACCAGCTGTTTTATTTGTCATTTTTTCTTCACCCTTATGCCACATAAAATTCAACAACAAAATCAGAAAATATTAAAAATCAGCATATCTTTAGAATTCCAAATAGAGCATAAATTGTTGTCATGCATTGTCTTATTATCTACAATATTTTTTTAAAAACAACGCATAGCAAATAATATCTGATGACAGCATCTTTTTGTTTGAAAACCGGTTTGACACAAAAGTGAAACATAAAATTGAGTATTGTTGCTAACACATTTAATTTCTTCATAACGAGCTCGTTTTCATACTAAACTTATTTTTGTTGCATTTAGCATAAATCCAAGAATACATTTAATGTTTCTAAATGTAATATGTTGTTCTCAATCAACTATGCATGGGCAGCTAACTGCAATTGAAACTGTTTATAATAAAATTTTAAATGTTAGTAATCTAGATATATTATATTTTGGTCCTTGATATTTTTTGTGTTGTATTTTAAATATTCTGGGCAGATAAGTAGATCATAGAACATTTTCTATGAAAGCCATTTAGTTTCATTGGAGTGTAGCTTTAAAATTGTGATTTTTCTCCCTTAAAATAACCTAGTATGCAAAGAAAAAATTAATTATTTTTTCTTTTTATTTATTGCGTCGGATTTCTTTATCAACATTTGGAAAGGGCCTTTTTAATGAGAGTTATTTTCTGTAGAACTTATCTTTTTCTGTAACAACAAATCATTATATTTGAATTCAGTCTTGAATTCAAATACTATTGAGGAAGAAGTTAAAAATTTTTCAAAATAGTTGATAATAATTACATTCATTGTAATTCGCCTTTCATTCAAATAATGAAATTAATGACTTACAGTCTGAAGTTACATATATTCCAAAAATATCCAAAAAATACGTACTTTTTATTAAACAGGAGTAATATGTACAGGAGCCAAAATGATGCACGTTTGCAAAAACCTGAATGACTATCTCATGACGATTTTTCTAACAAAATGTATGTTTTCTGATATTTTTAGATGATAAATTATAAAAAAATACAGAAAAAAAAATTTTTAAGCTTTTTGAAATAAAGAAACATCAAATGATATTAAAACGATGACATAAAAGTGACTCAGAATTCAAACTATACATTTTGAAAAATAATCAAAAGGGCAAACATTTATGCCCTGAAAATATATGAAATAAATGCTTTTTCCCATGTAAAATTAAATTTTTAATATGCATGAAATTCAGGATTTTTTACCCTCCATTTTAAGATTTTTGTTCTAATTTATGCGTATATTGCCTATCCATCATGCATTTATTAATTGAAGATATAGCATTCTTGATTACTCTCTCAGAAAGTATTCCATAATTCTTTTTAATAAAATATTCTTTTCCTTCATTTTTTTAATACATGTATCTCGATATTTTGTTTGAATTTTTCTCATTAAAATCTGATAATATTTCTTAGGATTTAAATCTTAAAGTTTTAGGATAAGATCAGAGACTATTTTTTTCTTCTATTTACTGGTAAATATTTTTTATTCAGTCCATCTATAAAACCAGAATTCAGAAAGAAAATATTCATTATCTATAAATTTAGAGTCCACTAAATATTCAGTTTTATTCCATTTATTAGGAAGCAATTTTTGATTACTAAAATCTCATTAGATGATAACTTATGCTAAAATGTTTCCGTTTTTCTAGTTTTGCAATATCTTAATAGATGTTAAATGTTTTTGTTATTCTGTTGTCTTTCAGTTTTCGGATTATGTGAAGTATAATTAATAAAATATAAAGTATTATTTTATTAACTAAAAAGTAGTAATATTTATGAAATATGGGTTAAATGTTAAAATGTTAATTTTTTTTAAAAAGGTTTTTGAACGGGTCGTAGATAATATAGTGGTTAAGATAATGAGCTCAAAGATCATTGGTTTTGGTCTCCTGTGAGTTGAACTTGCATTCTTTGGGTTGATGAAAATAAAGGACTCATTAAACATATAAAATGGACCTAAAATATAAAAAAAGATGTAAGAAAACACCCAACGGTGGGGGTCACTGTTCAGAATAAGTGTGAAATTAATATGAAGTACAATGCTCGAAGGGGCATTTTGTTAATTTTTTTCAGAATTTTTATTTATAATAAAAATTAAATACACATTATTTTCCAAACAAGATTAATTCTTTTGAATATCATAGAAAATTCCTAACCCTTTCAATTAAATATCTTAATTTTCAGTTAGTTCAGCCATTGTTTGAAAACTCTCTAATAATACTTTTTCAGTGTGATCAGAAGCATTAGAAATACATTTTGCATAAGGACCATTACAAAGATAGGACAAAGAATAAATTTTTTCACGATTTATTTTTTACTTGTAAAATTTAAGGCTCTAAGATCACCTAATGATTTTCCCACTTATTTAGAATGCTCTTGTATAAATTCTGTCTTCTAAATCTTTATCATCTTTTTCAGATAAAGCTAATTTATTTACTTCAGTAGAATATAATTATTGTTTCTTATTTCTAATAAGATTCTTAATTCTATAGTGTTCATTTTCATTGAATAAACCATTTTTATAATCTTCAAACATAGTTCTATTTTTAACTACATATTGATACGCTGCTCGCAATACTCACATGAACATCCTGGCTCCTGGGGATTTCAACAGCTGGGGATTTTTGGCAACTTCTTATTCTGTAATGAAAGTACTATTAATGAAACATAAAATAAAACTAATGAAAAATACATTAGGTGTCATGCAGTTCACAGATTTTAGTCTGTGCTGGAAGAAGACACAATTTTATGATAGGTCATTTTATGACACCAGTTTTAATGGTGACAGCTCGGACTTTTGTCTGAGCCTGAATGAATGGCAGTTATTCTCCCTAACCTCCATTTAAGAGGTGGAATGTCTTCTTTGATGAGAACTGAATTGTTGACTTCTAAATCCTTTTGAGGCCCACCAGTGGCCGAGCGGTAAAGTCTGTGAACAGTGATAGTTCGGCCCAAGGTTCGATTCCCACAAATGGGCTGTCTGCATGGGCATTTTTGTGGTTTTCCCCATGTGTAATGTGTATGTGAGTCAGTTTCCCTTAGAAAGACCTCCACGAAGGCATTCCTCTCCTTAGGCAGATAGCCCTCGAGTGCTTTGCCTTAATCAAGTACACCAGTCTAAATCCTTTTGACTTTGTTGCCGCTTTGGTCTTTGCTGAAATTGAGATAGGTATTCCCAACTCCATCTTTTCCAAAACTGTTGAAAGAGGAACTGTAAGATGATTCAAGGAACTGTGTCGCTTAGATCTTACTCAGGTATGGTAGTTTAAGACGTTCCCACTAGTAAATGACCAGATGTTAATGCACTTAAATCATTTGGGTCGGAAGATATTGGACACAGCTGCCTAGAGTTGAGACAAGCATTATCGGTGTTTGAAATTCAGGATATGTCAGCACAGTATCACCAACAGTTCTTTTTAGATGAATCACCAAAATGGGGTGATTCAGGTGGATTAACTATTCATTTTATTTCCTCTAGACAAAAATTCGTGAATTTCTTTATTTTGTTTGCACTGTAAAAAGCAATTTTTAATTTCTTTCTCTGCATGCTTAAAATTAGTACCGCAATCAGTGTAAATCTCAGTTGGCTTCCCTCTTGAAATAAATCATTTCAGTGCACTTATGCTTTTGTTGATACATCTTCTACCATTTCAAGATTTACTGCTTTGATTGCAAAGCACACAAATAAAAACATGTGACATTTAAATGATTTTTGTCCATGCCTTGTATGGTGTTTGATCATGAATGGTCCTGAAAAATCTACTTTAATTCTATGAAATGGTGGTAATTGTGTTACTGTAGTGTTGGTAAATCAGCTATTATTTGATTTGCCATTAGAGCTCTGTGTTTGCAATGTGTACACAAGTTTTTTACTAATTTTTGAATAACAGATCTAGCAGCTATGATCCAAAATTGCTGTCTGATTAAAGATAGAAGTTCTAGTGCTGCATGCAGATATTTGTCATGAAAGTATCTAATTATGATTTTTGTCACATTGTGTTTTGAAGGCAATAAGATTGGATGTTTTTCATTTTCTGTTAGATGCACATTTTTCAGTCTTCCTCCTACTCATAACGCTTTGTTATCATCTAAAAATGGCCACAGGCTAATGCAATTTTTATTTATAGGTAAATCTTTTCCCATCTCCAAACACTGAATTTCTATAACTGAAGGTCAATCGTTCTACTTTTCGAATAATGCAGAGTGGTGTGGATCGAATTTCGTTGCTAGATAAAAAGGACATATTTCTCTCTAGATGTGCTACCCAAGAATTCAATATGAATCTTAATATCCAAGCAAATATGTGTTGTCACTTCGAAAATGAAGATATTTTGAAATAACAGTAAGTTCCTGTACAGGTTCAGAAACTGCAAGTGATACTGTTTCATGTGTTTCTGGTTAAGTTTTCTAATTGATAGGAATTTGTTTAGATAAGGGTCATTGCACTTTAACCAAGAAGATCCATTTCAGCACAATTCGCGAGAAAGTAGTTCTGCAAAGAAATAACCTATGTGAAGCACAATCTGCAATATTGTCCTTTCCATCAACATGACTCCATTTCTTAGCTGGCAAAATAATTTGTATTTCAGAACTTCTGTTATATATGAATACTTGTCACTTTTTAGGATCTGACCTTAGCCATGACAACATGATTTGTGAATCACTGCACGTGTGCACTGACTCAAATTTCATAACTAATCAGCGCAGATAGCCTGAATCAAGCATGGCAATAATACTGCTGCATATAATTCTAGTAATAGAATTGTGATAGGTTTTAGCAGTGCTACACAAGTTTTAGCTGTTACAAGTTTAATACTAATATTAGAGTTAATACAAGTTTTGACGTAAATAACTGTTGCATAACCTTTTTCAGACGTGTCACAAAATCATTGAAGTTCACATCGATAATAATCAGGTAATAGCACTTTTCTAGGTATATTTATAAAATTAAAAAGTTTAACTTCACTACATTAACCTCTCCAATTTTGATCAATCTCTTCTGGTACAAGATCATCCCATGATAAATGTAATTTCCAGAGTTGCTGAAGGATCATTTTAGCGAGAAGTGCAAAAGGAGCTACTATCCCAATGGATCAAATAACCTTGATACAAATGACAAAATAATCCTTTTAGTTGGAAGACCCTGATAATCTCTTACACCAAAATTACATATGAATTCATTATTTTCAGAATGCGATTCCAATCCTAGAACTTCCAATGTTTTACCTTCTGTTACATGAATATTGTCACTATCTGTGTGTGTTAAACTAACATTCTCTAACAATGATGGTTTACTTGTCAACTATTTATGGAGTTCAAAGCCACCCTTTTTTAGTAGTTGCTGCACTTCATCTATCAATACAATACCTTCCAGACTATCCTTAACACCAATTAGTGCATCATCAACTTAAAAATACACTCTTTGCCTTCAGAAAATTCAGTCCTTCATCAATCGCTAATTGACTCAAAACTTGGGTTGCAAGATGTGGAGAAGCTGCAATTCTATATGTGACAGTGTTTAAATGACAAACTTGTATTTGTTTATCTGGGCTATCACTATAATATTTTCTGAAATTCTTAATCTTGTTCATGAATTTTTATTTGTCGGAAGACCGAACATAGTCTAATATCAGCAGTTATTGCAATATTATGAAGTCTAAATCTGGGTAAAATACAAGTTAAACCATCTTGTGTTCTTGGGCCTGTCATTAATGTATCATTTAACCCCATGAGGACCAGCGTGTGGAGAATGAAGCGCAACCACGGTACCGAACCCCCGGAAATGGAACGTCGCCACTGGCCCATGCATTTTCAGCAGTTAAGCATACTTTTACAAAATATGATATAAAATCAGCATTTAATATAATGACATCAATTTTTGAAGTTACGTACTTAATATACTAATTATTAATATGTATTAATATAAAGAATATCACATTAATAGAAATAAATGGAACATGCGAAATACTAAAATAATTACTGTAAGCATGAAAATAAATACTATACACATGGAAATAAAATTACAAATATGAAACGTAAGCAATAATAATCTGTAGGTAATTAAATTCCAATTTAATAATTCTGCTGTGTGTGGAATAATTCAAAATGATAATAGACACACAGGACAATGACAGGTTTTTTCACTGAGCAAGTAAGATGCATCACGCAATGGGAAAGCTGATATCTTTCCCCTTCTTTAATAATACTGTGAAGTTACTTTTAAATTAACCGAGAACGCCTGTGTTAAGTTTTAAAATAAATATAAAAAAGGAGAATTGGTCTTGAGTTTTTCCATCACGGAAGTTTGGTGACGTTACACCCGCTATAGTCAGCTAGAAGCATTTCCCCACATCCATTTCCCCCAACAACAAAATAAAAAAAATAAAAATAAAAATAAATTGAACTGGATGCATTTCCCCACATTCTAATAACGGAACTCAAAATGAAGGCAATGAAAAAACAAAATTCCTAATGAAATAAACACCCTGGTATCCCTTTAACTTAGAGCTGTGATTCCCAGTTTGTTTACACCAATAAATCTATCAAAACCAGAAACACAGAACAGAAACTGATGCTCATGTATGAAGGCCGAAAGCCACATGACTTAACTGTTGTTAAAACCGTTACTATTTAGCACCAACTACTGGCATTTAAAAATTTAAAAAAATCGTTCCATTTTCAAGTTACATGTATGCGACGCTGGACCAAAGAGATCGATCGGAGCGCTTTGTGTATACGCAATGTTGGGCTAGTAAGAATGGAATGGTTGCATCGCGTATACGTGATGCTGGTCCTGAAAGGGTTAAAGAAACACCTGTGGTTGTTTTAGCACTACCATCAAAGACGACCTTCAATTTTGTTGTTAAGCTAGATTCTTTCAATATGAAGTGATGTGGTATATAATAGTGTTCTTTTCTAATTCGCGATCTATTTTCGACTCTACTTTTATGTGTCCCAGTGAAAAATATTCTTTCATAAATTGAATATACTGGCTATAAATTTCTGGCATGGATCAGCCTATTCTGTGAATACTGAAATCTTCTATATGTGATTTCACAGGAATCACCAAACACATCTATATTATGTTTGAATGGTAATGCAACTGAATAATGGCCTGTTTTATCTCTAAAATGAGAACTTTCAAAATGTTCTTCATAAAATTTTTCATCATCTGTTAAAGGTTGTACATTGGGAAATTTTTCCAACTTCCAGAAGGAATTTACTAACTCATCTGTATTTGCATTCACATGGATCATGTACTGTCTCAGTTGTCTGTGACTCAAAATTTGTAGTATCCAAAATAATTCATCCCAGCCTCAAAATATTTGCAAATGGAAGATTTGAGCCATGTTTTACAATTTCTCCCATTATTAAATGCAGAAATACATATACATCAAGTAAAATACCATTTGGTCGTGACTTGTAAAGTGATGGATCATATAACTTTAAATCACTGAAGTTATCAAAGATGACTGGTTGTAAAGATACATAGGGAATATTACCTGTTACCTTATCAAGTACAAATGCTTGATATGTGAATATCACTTTTAAAATGAAACGGGAATAATAAATAGACTTCCCCATTACTTACAGTATTAAATTCTCATGAACAAGACATTGAAATGGTATTATCTTTCACTTGGAATCCAAATTTCTTCACACAGTCTCTCAAAATAAATGATCTCCGAGATCCAGTGTCACATAAACATCTATACTTCACAAACTGTTATTCAGCATTTTGAACTTTTATCAATGCATCACACGACAAAATGTGGTTAGTTTGATTACATTTTGCAATTAAAATCTTAATGAGAGGCACAGACTGTACCCGAATCATCTTTAGCATTCATTGACTCATAACTTTTAGGGATAAATTGTGTATGCAGAGACATACTGTTTAACTGAGTTTTATTCTTTGAATTATTTACAATATGCAAAATACTGTGATCTTCTTTAAGCAATGTTGACATGTAGTTAAACTTTTAGATCTTTTGAGCAAGTGCATATTAGCTAAAGAATTAAAACAGTAATGATGAGATTTTACAAAGTCTATTCTTTGCTGAACTGATAAATTTAGAAATTTCGAGCATTTGGCTAAACCATGATTTTCTTTGCAATAACCACAACCCAAAGTAACTACCAAAACATCCCTCTTATTCTGAGGCATGGATTTAGGTTTCTTATTATGTATTGATTTGCTGTTTTGAAGTGTTTTTGCATAGTTCTTTAAGAATTCAATTAATGTCAAAAGTTTTGGAATCTCATTACTAATTTTTGTAAAATTAAATAAGTCATTAATGTATCACCAAAATTATCAATGGTTTGATTCAATACTTCTGAATAGCTAAATTACTTCATTAATGTTTTCAAATAACTATAGCTAATTCATTTTGAATATTTGATAAACTTTGGAAACATTTAATTCAGGCAGAAGTTTGTTCCGTTTTATTTGAATATCTTTCATCTAAAACATTCACACTATTTCAAAATTACAATCCAAAATTTGAATAGTTTGAATGACTGATAAGCTTCACCTTTCAACGAAGCCAAATATTGCAATTTTTGAGCATTAGATAAATTTGTATTATTTGTTACACATACGCAGAACAGATCCTTAAAAGCTCTCCATTCTGTAATATTACCTCAAAGGTTGGTAATGTTAACTTAAATAATTTGACATTGTCATGAATGTGTTCTGAAATTACACTATCAGATTTATTTTTACTACTTTAATTTTTTAATATCTATTCACCTATAGGTTTCCATAAATAAATTTTTTCTGCATACTCCTGAACAATATCTAGTTCATTTTCTAATTCTTTGTGTCTGTAATTTAACCTTCAAAATCAAGCCTCCTTAATTTAGTTTTTTTTTGTTTCAATAATTCAGCACATTCTTCTAGATTTATTAAATTTATTTCATCAGCTGTTATAAAGTTCAATTTTCTCAATATAATTAGTAACACTCCTATGTAAAGACGTTCCTTTTGTTTCAAAAGTTATAAGTTCACTCATAATTGCCCAATACAAAACACAAATTGTTCTCAAATTATTTTACACCAATGTTAAGATGACATCAAAACACTTTTATCTTTCATTGTAACAGTGTTCTTAAAAATAAGGTATAAAACAAATTCTTCTTAAATAGAATATAAATGTTCAATATCCACTTATCTCTCAAATTGAAGTAATTTTCATTGCCAATATGCCTTTCAAACAATCACTATGTTCTTTAGTAGTCTGGCTAGACTTTTAACCAAGAAATTGCACAAAGTTAACATGTTTCACTGTGGCTGGTTCACTAAATAAGTCACATGACACATGGACTTGTATATCCTTCACCTTTATCTGCTTGAGATCTGCTTTCATCTGCTTGAGTATAATCTTTAATTATTATTATTATTTTTTTTTCATTTGTATAGTTCTGAATTTCTTCATAGTAAAATAGACAGCAAAGCTGATGCTTCTATTTTTGCTTATAGTAAATTTTTTTTTATATAAATGAATGAGAGAAAAAGAAAGGTGATTAAGAGAAAAAAAGAAACTAGAAAATATTAAACTTATCAAATGACAAGCCGAAATTAGAAGAAAAAATTATGATCGATTAAAAGAGAAATTAGGTATTAAAAAAAAACTTTAATGAAATTTCATAAGCCAGTTAGTTACTAAAGAAATAGAAAAATATGAAAAATTAAATTAAGACTTTATAAAAATGCACAAGAGACTATACAAATATATATTTTCTCTGTTAGAAGCTTTGCCGTTTGAAGCGTCAGCTTTGCTGTCTGGATCTTCGAGACCTGAATTAGAATATGCGGGTAGTTTTAAAAATTATTTCAAGAAAAGACTACAACTGTAACTCAGATGAAGAAGAAAGTTCATTCATTTGTTTTTCATAAAACTTTAGATCTCACATGTGCTCAAAAGTCAAAAGTTAAAATTACCTAATGAATTAACTGATGAAAGTTTTGAGACAATAAATGATTTAACACAAAAAGCAAATGATATAAAAGATAAGGCAGCAATAGATGTAAGATCCTGAGAATCTGCGAAACCTGGGTCACAAAAATTTTACCATGAATTACTTTTGAAATTAGACATATATTAAAACAATTAAAAAAAATAACAGATGCTGTAGAACATATTCCGCTAAAGAAAAAATATGGTATGGGCTATCAGTAAGATATTTTAACCGGGGAGCATGTGTGCTGATATGAATTACACAAGGGCACGGGTCCAAAAGACCCAGTTCATGGTTTTTGAAGACAAAATTATAAATTTTTGTAAATAGTTTTGCTTCTGTTACAATAATAAATTTTATGATCAAACTTAAAAAGTATGCACATTAAAATATTTAGTTTCTTCAAATTTTTTATGAAATAAAAGTTTCTTAAAGGAATAGAAAATTTTACTTTATATCAGCATAGGAAAAAAATAGTATACTTTTACTCTGTATCGATTCTTTATGTTCTTTATTAGCACTATAGACATACAGAAAAAAAAAATGCAACAACAAATGTTAGCCGCATATTGAACAAAATGTTTCGTGTGTTCCAAATACAAATAGTTTTCGTATTTGGTGCAGTGTGCTTTCTTTTTATGTGCTTTTTTGCTGGGCGAACAATGTACAATTTTTTTTTTCTTTTCCGATAATTTTTTTTCCAACAAAGCAATTTATGTCCTTTTCACTCTTGTTTTCAGAATCTGTATCAGTTTCTGAATCAGTGTCATATGTGAACTAAAAATTCATGATAACTTCCATCCTCATTTGCTTCAATAAATTCTTTGTCAGTTTATACATCTAATAAGTTTTGCAACATTTCTTCCTTGTATGTTAAATTAGGCGATATGTTTGTGCTTTCTATATTATCACAAATCAATTATGTGACGGCAATATGAATAGGCACACTGAGTCTAAAAGACCCGATTCGATCAAAACAAGACTTCAAATCAAAATCCCAGCGAAAACATTTCGGAAACACAAGGAGAGTGACCTCAGACACAACTACAGCAGACATCAACAGCTTGGGTAAAATAGGCATGCTTTGAGAAAGGTTTGTTTAATTGGGCGGGTCCATTGGACCTAGCATGTGTGCTTTGGGTTAAAAAATTAAACAAATTGTTAAATAAATAAAACTGCTATATCTAATGAGGATGCAAAAAATGTCAAAATTCTATCCTAAAAATGAAAGGTTTTTCACCTTAGACAAAGGATTAGGAGTGACAGCTCTGTTGTTGTAATTTTAAATAAATAACTTGTAAAAAAATATCCATGTTCTTAAAGAAATTAATTGAGAAGGAATAATAGGTCTAATTAAAGACGGTGATATTGTAGGATTCTTATAAGATAAAATAAATTCTCGGGAAATGCATTTATAAGGATATCAATATTGATAATCAATATGGCTCATTTACAAAACTAGGAAAAAAGATTAAAAAGAGGAGATCTTGGAATAAATAGTGTTGATCAAGCTTGTAAAGAATGTTATATAAAATACAGTAAAACATGAGATACAAAACAAAGACGTGTAGCAGATCAAGAATTATTAGATAATTGAAATCCGATTGAAAATCCAGCTGTTGGAGAAACAATAGGCAGCAATATTATTAAGCTTTTTATAAAAGCTAAAAAAACGTTTATATGGGATTGTTAATTTATTGTACTATAAAAGTAAAAAGAAAACAAACTAAAAATTATCATGAAGTATTCACCAAAAATGAGTATGGAACTAAGATAAGAATGGGAAAAGGAAACTGCAAACTGTGGGAAAAAAGTAGCACTACTGTTAGCCAAAAAGACATCAAAAAAGAGATCCTAGAGCAAATATATTATTATCTAGAAACGGGTTATTGTGGAATTAACAAATTTAAAATGAAAACAAGATTATAAAAAAAAAGTTAAAGAAATATTTACATACTCTATGTATATATGCAATATAAACATGCTATTCATAATTGAAAAAAATGAGATTTCATATCTAATAGTAATAATCAATTTGATGCTGAATTGTTCATTTGTTAAAATTACTGTTAGTTCCATCACTATAGTAATGGAACTAATTATTTGTTAATTGGTAGTAACAAATATGAATTTCGTACACCTGTAGATAAAGATCGATTATTTTTATGCATACTCGTAAGAGTGATGAGTTTAAAGTAGAAATAGAAGAAGAAGGTTTCTGCTACTGAACCTTATTTGAAAATTGAAGGGTTAAATTGGAAACCATTTTAAAAGTGCCAGCTCTACTGTCTGGAACATCTAAATTTTTATCCTTAATAAATGGATGTGAATTGCGGTGAGGTTTCTGAAAATAATGTTTTCAGAGAACATTTAATTAGAAATTTTGAAAATGCTGGTCAGTGGGATTTGATTTCTTTATATAAAAAATTATCTGAATTTTTCATCATTGAAGATAAAGTATATTGGGATAATATTTCAGCTTATCAGAAATTATCCAAGCAATTATGATTATGCATGAAAATCTTATTAATTTGGACATCTAAATGCCAAGTACTATATAAAAAATTCATTTTAGATAACAAAGATAAAATAAATTGGGATAATATCTCAGACTATCAAACCTTAAATAATAGTTTTGAAAAATTTTAGGATATAATTTTAAGATATAATGATATTCTTTTTAATTTCTCGTTTTATAGATGGAATTAATAGAAAGCCTTTAAAAAATGCTTACCAAAAAATTCAAGACTTCAGTACTTTCAGATCTTATCCTAAAACTTAAAATTGATAGTTTTAAATCCTGGGAAATAACTAATTTCATTGAGAAAAATCTAAACAAAATATGGAGATACGTGCATTATAAAAATAGAAGTAGATAAGGAAGAAAAAGAATATTTTCTTTAAAAAAGTTATGGAGTACTTTCTGATAGACAAATCAAGAAAATTAATCAAGGATATTATTTTTTCTGTTCTAAAGATATGATGGATGGGCAATATAAGTATAAATTAAAACAAGAATAAATATAATGGGGGTTGATTGATAACCAACGATAAATTTTGATTATGTTGTTAAAAATCTTTAATTTTATACATTTTCAGGGGAGGGGGTGATAAATGTTTATCCTCCTGATTTTTTACAAAATTTATAACTTTTTGAATTCTTTCTTTATACTTACTTTTTTATCTCATTTGGTGTTTATCTTTTACTTAAAAAACTTAATTTTTTAAAGCTTGTCATATCTAAAGAATATGTAAAAAATGTTCATATTTTGTTAAAAAACTTGTCATGATAGAATCAATCATTCAGGTTTTTGGAAAAGTGGGCCAGATCGATGATTTCAACTCTGTCTTGTTTAATGATAGCAATTAGAATGGTTGGATAAGTTTCAATAATAAATAATAATATTTGTTTATTTTGCTTATGTGACAGATGTCAGAGGATCAGAAAATTGGGAAGCTTGTGTTTAATGATACTGTATGTTCTTAGTTAAGCAGATGATTTAGTTCCCATGAAAATTATGGGTAGAAGGATCTGAAGACTCAGTGTAATATATAAAAAGTTTTTTTTACAAACAAATTATTTTATTATTATTGTTATCATCTTGGAGGTAGTATGGAGGTCTAATTATACACACATATACACTGAATTATCACCACCCTCCATCTATAACAATGGGCTCTCCCAGGAACAAAACCACTGCATGTGCTCAGCTGATGTTGGAGTATATAAAGCGACTGTGCATTGTTTTTCCAAACAAAGTGCGATTAGCGACATAATGGGAAAAGCAGCTGATTTATCAGACTTCAATAAAGGTCAAATCGTTACAGCTGAGTGACTGAGAAAAGCAGTATCAGAAATGGCATATTTAGTGGGCTGTTCACATGCAGTTGTGAGCACATATCGAAAGTAGTGTATGGATGTTTAAACGACAAGTTGCCTGCCAGCAGTGTGTTGCCAATGCTGCATCGGTTCTATAGGAGAGTGGCGATTGCTATGCATGTTCGCCATGACCAAAGAGCTACAACAGCCGAAATCACCACCAGCTACAATAGTGGCGATCCAGACAATGTTTCTCAGCACACTGTATAACGTACATTGGTGTGCAAAACTTAAGCAACAATGTAAAAGTTTAGCAGATAGCCAGGAAATTGCAGAAAAGGAGGTCTGGAGATCAGTACAATGAACATGTAAGTCAGTAGAAACGTCATGTGTATGCAAATATCAGGAACGAAACGTCAGAGGCGACGTGAGTGTACACAAAACGCGTGATGTCGGCATGCGCAGCTCAACAGTAGAATAAAAGAAAGGGCGGAGACGAAATTCAACATATTCGCTGCAAGTGCCAGTGAGTCAGTTCGAGAAATATGGCTAGAAGAAATCACCTGGACGACTTCACACGTGGAAGAATGATTGGAAAGCTGGAGGAGGGGCGTACTGTCACCAGTGTAGCTGCAGAGTTCGGAATCAACAAAAGTGTCATTTTGCGTGCTTAAAAAGCGTTCCAAACCACAGGTACAGCTGTTAGAAAGGTTAGTGGTGGCCGCCCGAGGAAGACATCTGCAGGGGATGACCGATATATCGTCCTGCAGGCGAAAAGAGGCCAACAGCAGTCAGCAAGTGCCATTGCTCAGCAACTTTGTACAGTAATGGGGCAACAAGTGTTGTGGTTTACTGTGGCCAGACGCCTTCACAAAGGGGGCTTATTCGCCCACCATCCTGAATGCTGCCTCCCATTGAAAGTTGGCCACCGACGCCACTGTTCACAGTGGTGCAGAGAGCACAAAAACTGGACAACTGATCAATGGAGTCGTGTCCTCTTTATGGATGAGAGTCGGTTCAGTACCAGAAGCGATTCCCAACGCGTTTTGATTTGGAGAGAGGTCCGGACCCGGTTTTATCCCAGTAACATCAAGGAAAGTGACCGTAACGGTGGTTCTGGAGTTCTTGTCTGGGGAGGCATTATGCTGAAGAGGCGAACTGAGCTCCACGTTTTCGACAGAGGGTCTGTAACCGGGAATCCCTATTGTGAGGAGGTACTCCTTCCCCATGTGCGTCTGTTGCGAGGTGCCATTGGCCCAGACTTAATGTTTATGGATGACAATGCACGGCCACATCGGACTCTTGCTGTTGAGGAGCTACTGGAAAGTGAAGATATCACTCGAATGGATTGGCCAGTGTATTCCCTAGATTTAAATCCCATCGAACATGTGTAGGATGCTTTGGGAAGACGCATTGCAGCACGCTTACATCCTCCGGAGAACACCCAACAACTTAAACAGAGGCTGATTGAGGAATGGGCACTCCTACCGCAAGAAATGTTGCACCTGCTGGTTCTGAGTATGCGGAGACGGTGCGAAGCAACCATTGCAGTGAGGGGAGGGCATATCCCATATTAAGGAACATCTGCTTGTTGTTCTTCCTCTTGGATAGGCAATCATGAGTCCCGATACTATGCATTCAATAAAGCTTGTTTTGTTCGATTCCGTACCGTATGCATTGTATTCCTCTTTCACCTTCAATGCTTTTGTCATCCTTTACGTACATAATATTCTCCTTCATTTCTGCATTTCATGTCTCTCAGTTGATTTCTCGTGGAGTTATGGGAAAAAATCATGCTGTTGCTTAAGTTTTGCACACCAGTCTACATTGCTATGTATGCGCCTACGCAGCCGGAGGCCGAAGCATGTCCCTGCACTAATAGCACGTCATCGCCAGCTGCATTTGCAATGGGTCAAGAAACATTGAAATTGGATATTAGAAGAATGCAAGAAAGTTGCATGGTTCAATGAATCACGTTTTCTGGCTCATCATATCAACAAGCGTGTGCTACTACGCCGATTTCCAAATGAAACTCTGGCTCCCGAATGCACAGTTCGACAGAGACAAGCTGTGGCAATGGTGTGGGCAGTGTTTTCATGGAGCACATTAGGACCTATAATCTCTATAGAATAATCCCAGACATCTGTGTGCTATGTGAACTTCGTTGCAGACCAGATTCACCCATTCATGACAGCAGTATTTCCAGTGGGGGATGATGTTTACCAATACAGTAATGCACCATTTCATAAGGGTCGAATCGTCAGGGAGTGTCTCGAGGAACATTCCAATGACTTTCAATTCATGTCTTGGCCTCCAAATTCACTCGACATTAATCCAATAGAGCATTTGTGGTCCTACATGCGAAACCAAATTCGTGCTGCCACGTTAACCCCTCGTAGTGTGTGGTAATTGCAGGACCAGTTGATGAGCGCATAGTACCGAATATCTCAGACTACATATCAGCACCTTGTAGAGTCAATGCCATGCAGGATGCTGGCAGTTTTGAGGGCTAAAGATGGTCCTACATGTTAACAGGGTGGGCATAATGTAATGGCTCTTTGAAATTTTTGTTTAATTTTTAATAGTGATATGTAATATTTTTTTAATAAATAATGACTAAATCAAAATGCAGTATTCATTTTAAACAAAGTAATAAATTTGTAACCCTTGTAAATTATTTTGATGCATGAATAGTTTGATGCTCTGAAGCATGAATAATTCTTATAACATCTTTTTTTTGATCTTTTTATAAAAGTCCATGCAATTTTCATCAAAATTTATTTTGGTGATTAACATACCCTTCAAAGTGTCTACTTTCAGCTGTGTCTTATCATTAGTCCAAAACCTGTTAACAATGTTAAATACTCGCTCAGTTACAGCATTAGTGGTAGGAAGACAGAAGAAAAGCTCTGGCAATTTAAAAATATTTGAACAGGAATCTGGTTCCTATTAAAGTATGCAGTTGTTTCCATCTGTCTCTGAACTGGATACATCTTATTTTTTTACCATTCCAACATTTTTTCTTCCATGATATATTGTTTAAGGTAAACATATTTCTCATATATATCAATTTCCAATAATTTATGATTTTGTATCATTTTAGTAATTAACAAAAAGGCTGTTTCAACTTGACTACAAGAAGGGGTGTGACTTAATATGATCCAGCTGTATGTTTCCATCTCCTGATACAATTTTTTGTCCATTTTTCCAAAAAAATAAGAGCAGTCTGATAAAACGAAGGAATAGCTTCGAAATCGGATACCTACCTTATTGTGACACGTCTCCATTATCATCATCTTTTTCTAAAGGTTTTTTTTAAAACATTTATTGGAATAAAGTTATCCTCTACCTTTTTTAATATTGAAGCTTTCAAACCATCCATTAAAGCAATTGAATTGAACACACAAACAGTTTGATTTTCAACTGTTGTAATAATAACTTTATGAAATATTGAAGCCTGAGTGTTAATAAAATGTAGCCAAGTTCCTACCACTGGATTTTCAAAAAATTTTAAAGCAAGCATGAGATACTTTTGTTGAGATTGAAAATGAGCCTTCATTTGTAAAAACATTTAGAGTACCTTTTCAGTAGATGGAAGTAATGTTCTAAGTATGTGCTGCACATCCGACTCCAGTTAAACCATGGCTAAGGTTTCATTTCAGTTTAAGAAAAGCATTATTTTCTCCATGCCTATCAGCTCCTTCAATTCATGTCATCGGCACGAAGACTAATAACTTTTTCTTTTAAATTAATTTCTTTAAGACAGGTAGTTAAATAGTTGCTGACAATATTGGATGTTTCACCAGGTAAGGATAACTCCATAAGTCCAAGCTATAAATTTAATAAGCATTGGAAAAAAGTTTCATTTCCTTGTAATTGGGCATATCTGTTAAGATTGAAACAAATGAATATTTTTCCTAATCATTGTGCAAAGCTATTAAAGCGTAAGGCATGAAACATTTAGTATTATTCCTTTGGCCTTGGTTCACTTACATATAAATTTAAACTTGAATGCCAGTCGAAGCAGTTTCGACATAACAATACATAGACCCAAGGCTATGGGTGTGGCAAACAGTATGGAATGCAAAAGTGCTGCTAATTCTTCTTCCTTATTACTCATTTTGTCTTGTTTGAAGAAGCTCTTTAATGACGAGCTAGATGCAGCAGCAGAGTTTGACATTTTGTGTTTTTTACTCTTTATATGAAGTATCTGTATGTCCACTATGGTTTATTGAAAATTTTGAAGAAAACATCTTGTACCATACATCAAAATCGCTTATAGTGTTTTCAATAAAGTGTATTCCTTCTGTAGGTCTTCATTAAATGTACACTTTAATTTTTTTAACATGTTACTAAAAACAAATTTCAATGGTTAAAAATAAATATTAAATAAAATTAAACTGCTGTAAAACATACCCTTAGCATGCATGACATGCATCATTGATAATTAAATATATGACGCTGCCAAACAGGAAATGTCATTACACGTCATTGTTTCGACAGATGTTTTAACATTTTTTAACCCTTATGCAAAATCAGAATGATGATGGAGTAAAAATTTTAGGATCTAAACATGATAAAAGAAAGATGATTTTAGTTGGATAGATCTACAAACAAATTTCAGCAATGCACTGTTGATAATTAAAAAATATATGTATTATAAATTCAAATCACAGTTGAATTAATGTATCAATTAAAAATTGCAGTGCTGTCTTTAAATGAAAGTCTGAACTGCAACTGTGAGCTGTGAACAAAAATTCTGTGTATGTTGGGGGTTTGGAGAGAGAAATACAACAATGAGAAATAGTATTCCCATACTACAATTTTTTTAAGGTAAACGCTAGACGGAGAATGCTCTGTTTTATGTGTCCAGTGTGGCACATGTCTCTTAGCTAACGGTTGTATTCTCAGTTTGCAGTCTACAGTACTTAAATATATACATATATGCATCTGAACTTTTACTTTCTCACACTTTCTGTTTTTCAGGACAAATGCTATAAATTCTGGACCAAAAGGTGAGTTATAAAAAATCGGGATAGGGACTGAAAATTCGGGACGTCTGGTCACCTTACTGAATGACATGCCAAAACAGTTAAATCTAATGAAAACAAAATTAGCAACAGGAATGGACACGAAGCAACTAAAATGTATAGTATTCAACTAGACCCTTCATCTAATTGGAAGGGAAACATGCCAGTGTAAAACATAAAAATTAGGTTTAACAACAACAATAATTTAACAACAACCTTATTTTGTCATAGATTTTAAAGATAAAAAGGTTTGTTAAGGTAGACAGATTTTAAAATCAGTAGTTTTATTTAAAATGTTCATCAAAATAAGACTGCTATTTTGCGCAGTTTTAAATGTTCATTAATTGTAATATAAAAAGAAAATGTATGCTGTAGGAAATCTAGGTTGCCAAATGACAAAATGTTTTCAATTCTTCTGGCAAGAGAAGATTAGAAAATGTGTTTTCTGACTGCCAGTACTTCAGAATCGAGAATTTGTGAATTTCTTTTGTCCGAACGTGTTCTTTGGGGCAAAATTTCAAGGTTTGCCTAGATGCCTAATGTATATTGACTCGTACTGGTGAGGAACAGTTTGATAGTCTAAGCATTCGTGGGCTCACCAGTGGCTGAGTGGTAAAGTCGCTGAACACGTGGTAGTTTGGTCCGAGATTTGAATCCCACAAATGGGCTGGCTGCATAGGCGTTTTCATGGTTTTTCCTATGTGTAACGTGTATACGAGCCAGTTTCCTTTAGAAAGTCCTCCATGAAGGCATGGAGGCATCCCTTAGGCAGATAGCCCTTGAGGCTTTGCCGTAATCATACTAACCAAACCTAAGCATTTGTACCTGGGATAAAAATCTCTTAAGCACTAAATTTCACTAAATTACTCTGTGAGTAGAAGAAAAAAAACTTACAAAAATAAAAAAAAAAAATTATAAAATATCTGCCTTTTTGTAATTAACTGCAGGAAAAAATAACTAAATTTTTATGACTGACTGTAAAAATTTCAAGTTTGATATTTATTTAGATCTCATATTCTCAGAGATTTCAGCCTGGGCTTATTGCCACAACAATCACTTCAGGTTGCAACTGGAAAGCATGTTAATACAGTGTCATGTTTGTAAATGGTGAATGGTATGAAATGCAAGAAGTAATGTATTGAAATTAAAATTTTTAATTTAAATAACTTTATATTTAAAAATTATAAGATTATAAAAAAAGGGGAGCTGAATTTATAGCTGAAAATTATTAAAAATACAAGACAAGCATGATTATTTTTATTTATACTAATGAATGTAATATAATGCAATAGCACAACATTTATAGTCGTAAAGCTTTTTGAAACTTGTAAAGCAGAGATAAGGATTTCCATCCAGTTGTAGCAAAATATCGTTGCTTTCATAGTGCATATTGTAGCACTATTCCTTTGAAAATGACCTATCAATGTATGAGTGGAAAGATCACTGAACATAGTAAGTTTGACCCAGGTTCAGATCCTGTAGAGACTGGTTTCATGGGCATTCTTCTGGCATCCCCAAATGTAATGTGAATAGAAACCAGTTTCCTTTAGAAAACCCTTCATAAAGGCATCCCTTCCTAGACAGATATCCCTCACATGTTTTGCCTTAATTAAAATCAATTAACCTAAACTATTTTGTATTGTTTTTCTGATTTTTCTTTTTGTAAAATATCCCACTTTTTTAAAACTCATGTTTATTGCTGTTATCACTAACTAAGTTTTTAATAAGATAAGTAGATAATCATTTTCAAAATGTTGATATAATGATATTAGTCTTGGTTGGACTATTATGTTGTAGTATGTGACAATGTTACACTGCAGAAAGAGAAAGTTGAGCAGAATTGGCTGACTGCTTAGCATGGTAATATGGCTGTTGTACGAGATATTTATCTGTAGAGAGAGAGAAAAGTCGCACATATCAAGTGAATATCTTTTTATAAATTTAATTGCAATTGAAATAGTTGTATTTTCTCTCACTAGATGGCAGCATAGGAATACTAATAATCTGCATACTTGACATTTGTCATCTAACTCTTTAGTAGTTACAGTTCTGTTTGTGTTATTTGGCCAGATATGTCATTTTCTCCTAAAGTAATGGATTTTTATTGTGAACAGTATTTGAAATAGCAGCAAACAGTGCAATGTAACAAGATATCATTACACAGTTTATTTTTTGAGTGGATGAAGATGAGCATTGGTTCTAGCAACAGAGCCACTTCTTAAATATCCAATGAAATGAAGTCATGAAATGAAATTGTTATTCTTACATTTTTTTGGCAACAGTAACATTTCAAAAGGATTAAGTCCCTCATGTTCTCTTGATATGTGGTACCTGGATTTTTTTTTACTCTGGGGGGGGGGTACCTGAAAGGAGAAGTCTATGCAGATTAATCCATGTACACTTGAGGACATAAAAAGGGAATTTTTACAATGGCAGTTAACATCATCAGTGTACATATGCTCCACAGAATGTCCTCAACCATAACAAAAAGAGCATGTGCATACTTTATTGAACACAGCTGCCATTTTGAGCACATGTAAAGATATGGTTTGATATTGTATTGGTAACAAGTATTGTATGTCTTGTAATTTGTGCTTTAAACCAATGAATTAAATTTAGTTGCTTGTCATGTGGATGACTTCATCAATCTGTAACTGGTTTAGTAGCTATAAAATATTGTAAAATTTCTGAGTCAAACATAGTCTTTTACTTTATGCATATTCATCACCTTATATTAACATCTTTTTTTATGCATATTCATCACCGTATTATAGCATCTTTATTTTTAAATATTAATGATTATTTTTGTAATGTGAACTAATTCCTATTTTGTGTTTCTTGAGTTACTGTATGTAATTTAACCAGTAATATTGATTAGTTGGTTGCATATATAAAAACTTCATTTGAAATCTGCTCCAATATCCTCCAAATCCTTTTTTACTAATGCTGCAGTTATTCAATTTTTTTTAACATTCCACAGGGCGAGGAAAGCAAAATATGCCATAGGATCAGCCTGCATTGGAGGTGGTCAAGGTATAGCTGTTATGCTAGAAAATCTAAGTTAATTATGAAGTTGACTCAAGATTACTATTTGAGTGGAGAAAAACCTGGAAAACGCTTAATTCAAGAAATAAGAGTGCCTATTTAAATATAAATTTTATATTTTTGTACACTTTTTTCCTTTTTAAGTTTGTAATTTTGTATCATTCAGACTAATAAATATATTCTAAGATAATAATGTGTTCTTTTATATTTTTATTCATTTTTTGCCAGTGACTTTTTAAGACAGGAAATATACATATCTAGTTTTGTAAGTTGAGGAGGTAAAAGAGAAAATTCTTAACTAATGGTGTGTTATTTTGTATATTTTTAGTTTTTTTTAATTTAAAGTAAAATAAGAATTTCATATAGTTACAAAATTAATATATGCAAAAGTTTTTGTTGAAAAGAATAGTTTAATATTAATTTGGAAGTTGATTTTGCAGATATATTACTATCATTTTCTTTTTTTTTGAAGGATTACTTTAGATGCTGCTTAATGTAAATGTAACCAGAATCATATAAACACTTTCAAAGCATTTTAGTTAAAGGAAAAAGTTATTACTAGTGAATTGTTTTCAATTGTTGCATGAAAGTTCTATTTTAAACTGTTCAGAATGGTTACAAAATATTTGGCTTGTGCTATACTCCTAATCTTAATAAATAGCCTTTATATTTTACAGCTAATTCTTCAGCTTTCTGCCACATCTTTTTCACGAACAGTTGTGAATTGGTGTTATACCATCAATGCTGTCTCAACATTGTTATATTTCCTACTGTCCGCATTTACATTTTGATTTTGCTTTGATCTGCAAATAATATCATCATGATTCTTTGAAAATTTGCATAAAAAGCTTCGGCATTCAGTTGACTGATTTTTTGGAGTTGGTCATAGTGGTCTAACAAGCTAACTGTTTTCTTTTACTGATTTTTATGATAAAAATGGCTAAACAGATTTAAAAAATGTACACTTCCTTAAGCAGAACATTTATAAGGATCTAAAACACAGCAAAGTTTTTGGCATGAAAAATCAAGTTCATCTTGAATTCAGTTTCATTGACTAGTACAGTCATTCTTTCTAAAACACTGAAAGTGGGTTCTTTGTATATGGTTGATTTAAATCAAAATAAAACTATTTGGTGACTTAAACTTTTACATGGTGACATCTGTCTGTTATTTGGCAATTTCTGTGCTCTGTTTTGACCTTATTATAATTTAAAAAATCATTCTATTACATTTTGACCACACTAACCAACTTGTTGATCACAATAAGTCATGTATTTTCCATGTTTTCATACACAAATGTGCTGGACTTCAGCAGTTCAATAATATCACCAAATTGTTGATATTTCAGGTGTAGTCAGTTTGGACGTAACTGCTCGTAATTTCTGAAAATTTTATGAAATTAATAATTTTATAATATCTGAAATGTCAAAGTTGGTCTTCTACGTATGCATTTGCATTAGAGTAAGTCTTGCTGTTTTTGGTTCCAAAATTAAGTCTGAAGAAATCAGCTTCCCTTCAGTGAAATTTTGTACGTGTTTTTACAAGTTTCTTGGAATATTTCAGCATCCTTTAAAACTGATATAGCAGCTGTCAACTTTTTAGTTAAAACTTTGTCCTTGATATATCTTTTCTAATGTACATTTTCATGCACCTTAGCAGGTCAGCCATTGGCATTATTTTTTAATCATTTGCATATTCTTCCCTGGAAAATTTGCATGTCAGATTTCATTTGTTGCATTATGATGTAGTCTGGTCAAATTTTTAAACTGCGATAAGAACTTTTTAAAGTTGAAATATTTCTTTTCTTTCAGGATCTGATTTTACAACGATTTTTTAGCTTTATTTTAGTTTAAAAAGTTTGAGAATTTTTTATTACATTCTTGAAAATTCTGCTTTCAAGAAAATTAATAAAATAAGCTGAAAATTAACCTAAATAAGCTTAAAAAGATTAAAGAATTCAGATCTTTGTGGTAAAATACTCAAAATACAAAATAAATATTAATTACCTACCAATTAAACTTCCAGAAATTGTTTCAAAGTCTTTCTGAGTTTGATGATATCAGAATGACACAATAAAAATTCACATTTAATGAAGGGAAAATTGTACAAATACTTGAATTTATTCATAATGCTGTGAATGAAGTTCATCAGCATGTATATCAGCACTAAAATTATTTTTTGACATTGCTACCTAAGGTATAGAAAATCTAAGGAGGAAAAAAAAGGTTTGAAATATTTTAGTTGCATAAATAAGTGAAGCACACTAATATATTACACATGATAAACTGAAATCTTTGTTGACCAGCAGCTCCAACATGGTAAGATGGAAAGAAGGCATGGTTCATGGCATGAATAGAAAGAATGTGTAGTTCATGGCATATGTCCTTTTTCATGTATAGTATAAATCATCTGGAAGGGCTGCATTAGGTATAGTATAAATCGTGTGGCAAGGCTGCATCATCATTGTGTGAAGGAAGTTAATGGCAGTTCATGTGATTCAAACACAACAGTGGTGAATTCAGTAAGAATGTTTAGGAAAAAAACATGAAGGGCAAGTGATTATCCTCATCCTATTCAATTCCATCTTGTTGCCACAGATGATAAATGTGCAAAGAAGAATGAGGCTATTTTTTTGTGACCTCAGCAGTCAATCCATAGTTGATCAGGTTAACATGAATAATGGAACTGCATAGAAGATTGTGAAATATCTGGAGTATCACGAAGAGTTTTTCAGGAAGTTGACAAAAATTGTAGTATCATAGGTTTCATTTAGATATTGAGGTGAAGGCATCATCTATCAGTGGTCTCAAAGCCAACCTTTAATACTTTACACGGATTGCATTCGTAGATTGGTCGTGAATGGGACCAATGTCAATTCATTGCCACCATTATGGTGATTCCTGGAAAACAAATGCTGTGATACACTCATCACTGATACCTGTACGTAGTGTATAAAACGTAGCGAGCTACAGTTATTACTTTTCGATGTATTGTCTGCAAATGAGTTTCAATTGTTCAATCCACATATATATGCAACATAAAAAATATGTAAATATTAAATTAGCAATACCCCCTTAATACTAAGTTTTAATTTGTAATATTATAGTAATCTTTTATAAAATTTCAATTTATAATAGTATAGTAATCAAAATAGCATTCTTTTTCTCTACTGTGTCATTTCGAGACTAATCCATATCATATGATGACTGTTAGATAACACTTGTGATGTAAATGGAACAAAGACAGCTGGTAATAATTTTACAGCAGTGTTAATTATCCACTCAAATGCACTGAGAACCGAAACTAACTTATTCTGAATTAAGATTTCATCCTGAACACGACTTATTTGCTTTCTGCACTTCGGCCTAGGTGGACGGATGCTTGCTGCTGTCTTCTGATTGCAAACTTATAAAAAATACAAATACATTTTTTTTGCAAAAAAATCGAAGCACCAAGAAGGACTTTTGCAATCGTGGCGAAATCTGGTATGCAAAACCATCTTGATCGAAACTTGCAAATGATCAAAGTTTTAAAACAAATGAACAGGAATTGCGATCATAGCGCGCATTTCTAGTGCACAATTCACAAAGTATAAAACCAGTAACAGAGGAAAATTTATCTTTTTTTGTTGCTGCCATTGTAATTCCGCAAAGAAGCAACACAAGATGCCATTATGACGATATCGAAGACTTAACAGACAACTAAACGACTTCGAACGTGGTTGCATTGTAGGGTTGCGTGAAGCTGGGTGGTCATACCGAGCAATAGGCCGCCACCTGCAGGGTACAGACACTGCTGTGCAAAGATGTTGGCAACAATGGTTGCTACAAGGAAATTGCCGACGAAATGAAGGCTCTGGAAGGCCAAGGAGCAGAAATGCGAGACAAGATAGGATGATTGTTCGCCAGGTCCGAACCGTCCCAACGGTATCATTATCGACTATTCAAAGCATTACAGCCACGTCTATACCTTCTCTGGTAGCGTCCACCATCTCACGGCGCTTGTCTGAGGCGGGATTATGCTCACAGAGGCCTTTAAGACGTTTGCCTTTGACCCCAAAGCACCGGCGGAGTCGTCTGGAGTGGTGTCGCAGCCGATCATCATGGCTACCATCAGACTGGCATCGTATAGTGTTCAGCGATGAATCCCGTTCACTCTTGAAGCAGATGACCGCCGTGTCAGTCTGGAGAGGAAGGGGCCAGCGGTCTCAATCAGCCTTTGTTTTAGAAAGGTATACAACCATACCCCCCGGTGTGATGGTGTGGGGCGCTATTTCTTATGACAGCAGGTCATCTTTAGTCATCCTCCGTATATCTTTAACAGCTGAACGATATGTTGATACCATTCTGCTGCCGGTTGCATTACCCTTCATAGCACGCCATCCTGGGACCATTTTTTAACAAGATAATGCCAGGCCACATACCGCTTGCATATCTCTGGACTGTCTCCGTGCGGTTGATCCTCTTCCTTGGGCAGCAAGGTCACCAGACCTTTCATCAATCGAGCATGTCTGGGGCATGGTAGGACACCAGATTCGGACACCACAAAATATCGCGGATCTGTAGCGACAACTGATGAATGTCTCGCAGAAGGACATTAGGAACCTCTAGCACTCTTTGCCTCGACGAATTCAAGCATGCATTGCCGCCAGGGGCGGCTCGACCAACTACTAATTTCAGCACTCAGTGGGTGATTGTAAGACGTGAACAGGTACTATGACCTTGATTTTTTAATCATTTTATTATTTGTGTATGAGCTATACACATTCAATTTCATCAAAAACAACCACTTCCTTCATGGTGCTTCGATTTTTTTGCAAAAGAGTGTATTTTGAAATAAGCACCAGTAGTGTGAAAAGTTGACAGGTTGTTTGTGGCCGCAGTATGATTTTTAAAATTAAGATGACTATTTAATCTGCTTCGGCTGCGAAGTTGTTCTTCGTTATGGATCAACATGCTACAATATCAGTATTTCAATATTTCTACAATATCATTACAACTAAGTTTGCTTCAGTACAATGTGTGTCTACTTAGCTACAAAATGTGTGTTTGCTTTCATTACGTACATATATTGTAGTTTGTCACTGTGCTTCTGGCTTTTTGGATTTTGCATGCGTTTTATTCCCAACTGAGTATGTGATGAATTTTATATGTATTTAAAAATTTTTTTATTTTGCATTATTACCATCACTTGTTGCTGCTATCAGCGAGGAACTGAAATAAGTTTTTTCAACTGCTTTGTATTTATTCATATATATACACTTGTGTGTAAAATTAAGAGAATTTACAAATTATGTCAATTTTTATGAAAAGTATTGAACCAAAGGTCTAATTATACTAACGAAGAATTTTGCGAATATGCAGAATCAAATACTTAAGCGCACAAATGCATGTCTGTGGAGTTGTGACTGTGGAGTATTGTATCATTGTATCAGCGCATGAGGAGTTTCGGCGATTTGGTACTCCTTCACGACATTCGCACTTCTCGCAAAAGTTGGGTAAATTTTACAAGGTTAAATAAGTAGCCACAAACGTACATATGACGGAGTGAGATGGAGAATTGTCGGTAGATTGGAGGCAGGCTAATCACAAAGGCAGGTGGCTACAGAACTCAATGTAATGCCAAGTGTCGTCTTTAATTTGTGGAAACAGTTTTAGAACACTGGGTTCATATCGAGAAGACCTAGACAAGGTCGACCAGGATCAATGACGTATGAAAATTATTATTCGGCACTTTCAGCGTGGCCACACTGGCCTGTTACAGCTTTACAGCTCTCATGTGTGTTCTATGCTGCCATTGTAACTTGAGTTTCATGATCTGCAGTTGGCCGAATCTTTTATGAAATAGGGCTGTATTCCAGTAGACCCGCTGTATGCATCCTGTTCACTGCAGCACACAAGAAAGCGCGTTTAGCATGGTTTAGACTACGTACACCTTGGACCAGACTTCAATGGCTGTACTTTTCAAGACTGTACTTTTTACAGCTGAGTCGAGCTACAGCCTGGACACTGATTCTGGGCGTATCTGTACCTGTAGAGAGCGTGGAACATGATACTATGCCTTTTTGGCTTTTCTCAGTTACACAGTCATCAACTATAAATAAATTTTTAAGGAATGGATCTAATTCATTTAGAGTAAAAAGTCATTTTAATCCGAAGTGAATTTTCTTTTCTTTTAAAATTTATGGTTAAATTTTAATAATATTTTCTTATTTTTTGAAGGGCAATTTATACTTTCCTTTTCCATATATTAAAACCTAGTATAATTTTCTGGTAATTTAATTTATTTTCGATCATATAATTGTCTTCCGCATAAATATAATGGGTCGAACTCTGATAAATCATATATTAAATTCAGTGTTAAACTTGTTTTTCCCGATCCTGATGCACCTGTAATTAAGAGTCTAAAAGGCCATTTGGGTAGTAAAGGATGTTGATTTGAATCATGAAATTAATCAGGTTCTGTATAATTTTTAATTATTATTTTTTCATTCTTATTTGCTATAAGTAAAATATATTTACTATAAGCAAATTTTTTTATGTAAATGAACGAGATAGAAAATAAAGACGATTAACGAGAGAAAAGCAACTAGAAAATGATGTCAAACTTATGAAATTACAAGCTGAAATTAGAAGAACAACTGATGGAAAAAAAAAGAAAAATTAGGCCTTCAGAAAATTTTAAAGGAATTTCATAAACCTGTCACTAAAGAAATAAAAAAATATGAACAATCAGCTAAAGATGTAAAACACATTCAAAATGCTATACAAAACATATAATTTGCTTCGTTACTATCTGCACCTTCAAGACGTCTGAATTAGATTATGTGGATAGTTTTGAAAAAATGTTTAAAGAAAGGGCTACAACTGGAACACAAGCGAAGAAAAAAATGTTCATTTATATGATTTTGATAAAACAAATCCAAGATACTATATAAACAAATTGTTATATTATTAAATAAACTAAATAAAAACGGTGCTACGTCTAATGAGAAATGAAACACTATTATGATCAATTTCCTTCCTTAATAAATGAGTAATTACATAAAAAAAGGAAGTTTATTTGAGTGATGGATAGATTAGTAAACTAAAATCTGCTTATAATAAAAAAAGAGGAAGTAGCATTACAGACTGATAAATCTAAAACTCCAAATTATAAATTTAAATTTAACAAAAACACAAATTAATCAAATTATTAATAGAAAAAGAATTGAAATAAATAAAACTCAGATGTCTAAATTGAAACAGGGTTGTGCGTTATTTAAAGATAGTTTAAACCAAATTAAAGCAGAAATTCTTAATCACCTTATGGTACATTTGAAACTAAAATTACCATAAATACTTCAAACATTAAAAATTGGACATTTGGATCCAGAACACCTTCATACTCATATATTAAAAAATCCTATTTGAAAGAAAACCCAGAATTTTTCAAAATTTTAGATAATTTGAAGAAAGAACAAAAAGAGATATGTGGAAGTTTTCTAACTTTTTCATTACCTGTTTTAACATCATTTGCATTAGAAGCAGTAAGTGGTATAGGTTCTAATAGGGCTCAAAACCTTTTAGGGAAAGGTTCAGATGCGTCTGCTCTGCTGTTGGAAAATAAAAGCGTGGAAGGAAAGTACATTAGCCATGGGAATTTCAGGGAAAATGATTGAAGAAAATGTGAGAAATGAAAAAAGATTTAGTGGAGTTTAAACGTCGGATAAATTACCTAAAATGATTTAAGAATTTAAAAGATGATTTAATTTAGATGTGTCTAAACGTCCTGGAACTCCTTGGGTTTGTTATTAACTTGGTTAATAACAAACCCAAGGTATATTATTCTTGGGTTATTATTATAATGATGGAAAATATAAATATGCAGAATATTTTGATCCTTTTAGTGAATATAAATTAGGTAAAAGGAAACTCAAGAAAAGTTTGTTCCTGATAATATTTTGAAATTTCTTATATTATCTAATAAAAAGATCTATATTGCATGTAATAATGCTTTTTTACAATATCGTATTGTAAAAAAAATCCTTACAATACGATAAAATGTGGATTTTATCATATGAAATATATTTCTGTAAGAAATGAAGGTAATTCACTAAAAAAAGTACTTGCTTCTTTTATAGAACTTCACAGCAAACATAATGAAAATTTTATTATCAGGTCGTCAGTTTGAAACCACTGGTCTAAGATTCTTCCAGCGACATAAAGTGCCATGGGAACAACCAGCAGATCGACCTGCTTCTGCGAGATTTAAATAAAAGATAAAAAAAATTCAATTTATGCTAAATATTATTAAAGTTTGCACTATTTGGCAACAGTGTATTTTTAAAGAACCGCAATTAATAAAACTGATTAAAATTAGTAAACTTTTATTTTCCATTTTGACCCTGACTTCAGTGTTCCTAAACTACGAATCTCTATAAATGTTTACTGAATATTAAAGTTGTCAAGTCATAAATAATAATTTAATAATATCAAGTTATAAATGAAAGGTCAAAGAAAGCGGATGGCTGAAAAGCGGGGGACGAGTGTACGTATAAAAGTTTTATAGACATTACTTCGGAAAGTTTATGCTTTAGGAGTAACATAGTAACCTAAATTTCCGAAGAAAAGAAAATTGCGAAAAGATTTGCATGTGCGCTTACAACGATGTCAGAACCTTTTGTGAGTACCAAATTTCGAATTAAAGTGCTCAATAATTTTTAATGTAAAGGTTTTTGTCTTTGCTCCTTGATATGCTTTATTCGGTAATTCGTTTGGGAGTTCTTAGTAAACTTCTTGTTTCCAAACTAAAACTCCTCAAGTAAATACACTTTTAACATTTCTGAAGCATTTTAAAGGATTTCATTAAGATATTTAATGCACGTAAGAGAAGATTCAGATTTTAATAAATTAACCAATGAATTAAAAATACAAATAAGTGTCTAAAACAAAAATTAGACAAGTAAGGTATACTATCGCGTGAATAAGAAAGGACGTAATATTTTAACTTCTAAATGTAACTTCTAAATTATTAATTTTAACTTCTAAATTAATAAGTGACTTTTGGCTGCAAAGCAGTCTGGTATTTTTTGTTTTTAATCGTGATATTATATTTTTACTCTGAATTATTTATAGAATTTTCCTATGCTTTATTTGCAGTATTTTTCAAACATTATTTATTCATCTCGTATATATTTTAGAGTTTATTTCTTGTTAAATAATCTGATAAGCTTAAGTGTATTATGATATCTAAAATTCTGTTTTAAAATTTTTACTATAAAATTTGCAAAATTTTGGATACGCAAAAATGGACTATCTCATATCTGTAAATAAATATGTTATGTAGCTTAGAAATCGACTAAATTTGTTCAGACGGAGGAAAAATATGTGATGTTAATTTAGTCATTTATGAAATAGCAAAATTCACAGAGCTAAAAGGTAATTATATACATAAATATATTAAATAATACCGGGGCAGTGCAAACGTCTTTATTCATTCACTAAACGTACTTACAGGTTAAATTTGTGCTTTCAGTACAATGCAGTTTTACTAAGTAACAATGAGTATTACGTATAAAACAGAATCAAGAGCCATCTTCTTTATGTTTTCATATTTTCTTCATTACTAACACACTTCTGTGGTCTACGTTTTACAATCAGTGACAGTTTGCTGTGAAGTTCTTTGCAGTGACTTCTCAGTAAGCTTCTCCTATGAACTGAATTACGTCTCGAGCAAAGCAATATTTTTGTTGAAATATTGTATTTTAATACTGTGCCTTTAATAATACCAAAAAAGAAGAAATCCAAAGAGATAAGATCTGGAGATTTTATGGTTATAAATTTAGTCTTTTCAACCTAACCGTGCATTCGGAAATCCTTGGCTAAATAAGAAGTCAATGATTGGTACATAGTGTGCATTTTTTGTTATTCGTAT
>KK118368.1:38236-114891 GCA_000611955.2 Stegodyphus mimosarum | reverse complement strand
CATCACTTTTTTTTTTTTTTTTTTTTTTTTTTTTTTTTTAAAATATGCGAAATATACCATATTTCAATTCATCAATATGATATATATATATATATATATAAATAAAAATATGCAATAATTATGGAAGGAAAAATATGTGTTCCCACTATCAAACATTTTGTTAAAGTAGTAGATAAAACAAAAAATTTGATGCGAGGTGGGAATCAGCGAAAGAAACACAAAGACAGTACCGAAAAGTAAATATTTTGTTACTTCAATTTTAAAACCAATTTTTCCTTCAAAAAAATGATTTCCTTTTAGCAGCACCACACCTTTCTCAAATACTTTTATCTTGAAAATAAATAACAGCAAAAGAAAAATGAAAATATTTCATAGTCGTATAAGTTTTTAAAACATTATATAACCGCTTGTAATTTTGTTTTAGACTGAATGTATAGTATGAGATGCCAGTTTCATAGAATAGGTTTAAGGAAACGGTATTTAGGAACGAAGCTAAATTGCGCGAAGACCGGTCCACTAGCAGTGACGTAGTAACTCAGCGCGCAGGCCTTATCTAGTATCTCGACGGTGACGGATATACCAGCTAGTGGTTGAGTGAAAGACAGTTGAGCTCTAGTAATGCGGCTCAACAGTTCGAATCGCTGCGAACTTGCTAGCTGATTTAGCATTTTCGCAAAGTATCCGTGTAAAATAAATATGAGACAGTTCCAGTTAGAAAATTCTTCCCTCAGGCAAATAGCTGTAATCGAATAATTGCGTGTTTTGGCCTACTCGAATGAATAAGTAAATAAGGAAAGCGCTCGAATACATGAATAAGATGATTGTTGAAGTATGGCGAGTCGGGACAATGAGACGAACTTTCTTCGTATTACACACACACATATATAAACTGATTAAAAAGATATCTGGCAAAAGTATAAGGGCAGATAGAGGGGATCGAAATAACCCTGTTTTGGAACGGAATGTGTATGCTGAAACAGCACTTTCTGGAAATACAAGCTGTTGTTGACCGGTAGGTAAAAGTGATTTGCTTGCAAAAAATCATCATTCTCCATGCTGTTTCAAGAGATATGCATCTATACACTACGCATTTTATCTATGCAGCTGCGGCTGAAATGGAGTAATTAAGTTTAGAAGAAAGATTCTCAAGTATATCGAGTAGTTGATCCGATTCTCCCCGCAGCACTGTAAATAAAATATATATCAGCAAGCTCCACGTTCCTGCAGCGATGTCCACACGGAGAATGGCATTTTACATCAGTAGTGCTTTTACCCATTGCTCAACAGCACCCTGTACCACCTCAACGCTCCATTGTCGACGCACATAGTCCATTACTACTTACTTCAGTCCTGTCTACTACCATTACATTTCTGCCAGATATTTTTTAATCCCTCTTTATATACTATATATAAAGTTTAGCGAACGATCAACTTCAATCGTTGTTTGATAGAAAGGCGTTCTTTTCATATTCTGCTTATTATTTATGACAATTAAAGTACATAAAGTATTTTAAGCTGATATTTGATAAGACCTATTACTTCTATGCGCTTTTTCTAGTTTGCATCTAAAATTTTCTTTGGTGGAAATTTGGAAGGAAAATTCTGCAAAAGACATCCGACTGTTGATAATAGTAATAATAATACACACATTTCCAAAATTATGCAAACTCTTGTAGTACACCGAAAATGAAAAAAGAAAAAAAGAGGAGAATACCTTGTTACTTTAGTTTCATTTCTTACTTACTGTTAACCTCAAAAAGTAATATGAGAGTGGGTTAAATCCAGTAAATACCTTTACGCTCTTTAATTTCCCCCACATATATATTAGTCTCATTGTAGTGATATAAATTATTTAAATTTATTCCAAAATTACCAAGTTTAACTATTTTCTGAGTTACGTTGATTTGTGAAATATTAATCACAAGAAGTATGCATTTATTTTTAGATTGTTTAATAAAAAATTGATCTAAAAGGCTTGATTACGGCTTAGGCCACAAGGTCTAAATTTTAGCCCATGTTTTAGAACTCCCAAGTTCCTCACAACTGTGTCTTTCTATCGTACAAAACGAAAGAGACCCTGAAGGGACTTAGGGGACTATGAAAGCAGACAGTACTCAAAACTGTGTAAATCGGGATTTGTGAACATTGACATTCATTTTGGCTGAACCTGAGCAAAGCCCAAGTTCCCATTTGCGTTTCACCTACAGTAGCCACAGACAGTAATTTGCAAGTGTCTGACTATTTAGAAAAAAAGTTACAGGTAGTAATAAGATACAAAAACTTACCTCCAAAAATATTTCTTATGTCCACCGTATCGTTTACAGAACTAAAAATCAGTAACTATATTCTGCGATTCCCAAAGAAGCTTCCCCTGACTCTCTCCCAACGGTACTGAGGAAATGATAGACTCATTTGTCAACTAATAGAACAAAAAGCCAATACTGTGTACAGAAAATTCCTGAAATAACAACCAGTTACTCACTACTCATACTTTGAGCCTAAATAAAATGCTATCTCGATTCCAAGTGACAGGCTGAAATATGGTTATTTATAGGACTAACTATGAGGTCGGGAATAGATTGCCAGTCCTGGAGTCTTTAAAGTTATAGCATCTGAGGACTATTTGGCTATAAACAAAGTGCGCTTGGGGCGTTTAGTCTCTTCTTTTCTCGCGTTTAGTCTTAGTTCCCAGGAAGGGTTACTGTTTTAAGGGAGTCGAACGTTAGCCGCGAGAGAGCAAGCTGCTCTATTTTTGCTGTGCTGTGGGAGCGATGTACTGCTCCGAGATAAATATTTTACTTTGAATGTTAGTTTAATAAATGCTTTGTTTCGTATTCCTTAATGGTGCCTTGTTGAACCACGAAGCCATTACAACACACTCTCTTAGCAAGATTCAGAGCTTAGAGCGTTGGAAAACGGAAGTGGCTTAAACGCTAAGCCTAACATACGAAAGGAAGTTCATATTTCCGAATAAAAGTAAAACCATGAGAATTATTTAATCGTAAGTTTGAAAAGTTTGGTTTTAAAGAAGAAAAAAAAAGAGAAAATGTTCAAAAACGTGAAGAAGGAAGATTTAATAATTGTTTTATTGGAAATCGGCGAAGAAGCATCCACTGATTTGAAGCTGGCAGAATTGAAACACAAAGTCCAGAACAGCAGAGAATACATCGAAGATGCTGATTTCCTGAAAGAAATTCTGATTACTACAGTGGAGAACAGAAAAAGAAAGGAAGAAATAGACAATGAGAATAGAAGAAGAAAGGCAGAAATCGAAAGAATAAAAATGGAAGAAGAGAGATCGAGAGCTTCTAAACACGAAATAGAATTAGCGAAGATTCCAGCAACTCAAAATGAAGGAAGTAGAAGTCCGACACCTTCAATCCAAAACACAAGACGAGAAACCGAAATTTCCCTCTACAAGCTGATAAAAGGAGTAGAAAAACTGACTATTCCAGTACCGAAGAGACCAGAAGCGTCGAATATATTTTTCGACTTTATCGAAAGCGTATTTAAGCACAAGAAAGTTCCAGAAGAATACAAATCGGAAATATTATTGAAATTAATTAGAGAAAAAGCTTCAAATGTCCTCATTTATATAAATGATGAAGATCTGGAAAATTACGAAAAAGTGAAAACTCTTATTCAGAAAGAATATGAACCTACTCCGCAAGCCTGTTTAGAAAATTTTAGAAGAACTAAACGTTATTCCGGCGAAACTCATATCCAGTTTGCTTCACGATTAACAGCCACATGGGTCTATTACTGCAAACCAAGAGAAGTAAAAGATTTCGAAACACTCAAGGAGTTAATTATTTCGGAGGAATTATTCCAAGCTTTAGACAGCGAAACAGCTGCACACGTCGCAATACGCCAAGGAAACAAAAGGTTGAAACCGCAAGAATTAGCTAAAGAATGTGATATTTATTTCACAGCGAAAGAAAAATCTTTCGACGATGTCCGAAATGAAACAAAACGAGAGCCAAGATTCCTGGATACAACATATACACAAGATAAATATATTCTTCCACAAATGAGTAGAGAATACCCAAAAACAACAAGGATATTTTGCGAGAAGAAAAGAATGCTATATTTGTGGAAGCTATCAACACATCGCGAGAGATTGCCCGGACAAAAGAAGAAAGAACGATACCGCAGTAAATAAGAAGGGAAAGGATAATCCTAAAACTCCAAAAAATTCAAACAGAACATCAAAAGAAGAAACCATTGTAGTAAACGTAAACTCATCCCATCTACGATCCGAATCCGAAGAACGTATCGTGCAGCCATTGCAAAAAGTAGATGTTTTTATTAACTCTGAGAAGATCGAAGCTATCGTGGACTCAGGAATGCAGATAACGATCGTACATTCATCACTCATTCCAGATTTAGAAGACAGAGAAGGAAGTAAAATCTTGCTGACCCCTGCTTTTGGACAACCGATTGAAGCAAAAGTTTGCCGTGTACCTATTTATTACAAGAATCATGGAAGTAATTTATTTAATTCTGTGGATACATTAATTTCAGTGACTGATAAGCTAAATGTGCTTTGTTTAATAAGTCCAGAAATACACGAACTGTTGATGAATCCTGATGAAGAAGAATCGAACATAGAAAAAAATAATTCAGGAGAGGGAAACTTGCAAAGTTTATTCGCCGAAGCACAGTCAAAGGGTGAAGTAGAATCCCCCCCGGCAACGGTTTTGGAGGAGAAAACCGAAGGGGAGGGAAAAGGCGAGGAGGCGAGTGTTTACGTAAACACAGACTTCTCGTCTGCTGAAAACCTGCGCAGAGAAGAAGAATCCTGTCCTTCGCTGAAAGAAGCATGGATGTTAGCTGCAAAGAAAAAAGGAAACTATTTATTTATTGATCATCTTTTACATCACCAAGAAAAGAAATTAGGACAGACTGTTTTCCACTTAGTGCTTCCTCTTAGTAGAAGACCACCAGTGTTGGAATTAGCACATAGTTCCATTTTCAGTGCACATCTTGGAATAAGGACAACAAAGGAGAAACTGGCAGTTGAAGAGTCCAGAAAAGCGATCGGGCAAGATTCTCATCACACTCGTCAGAAGACCAGAATTATCTTTTGAAGTAGTGAACATTGACGTTATTGGACCTTCATCTGCTAGAAAACACAAATACGTGTTATGCCTGGTAGATCAACACTCCCGATGGCGAGAAGCAATTCCACTGAGAAGCTTAACAGCAAAGGCCACTTGCGACGCACCTTTGGAGATTTTTATGAGGACAGGCATCCCTAATACAATAGCTTGCGACAACGGAAGTAACTACATTTCGAAATTAACTCAAGAATTCCAGAAAAGACTAGGTTCTCATCCTAGGTTCTCTACACCTGCTTACAGTGCTTCAGATGGATTGGTAAAAAGGTGGAACAAGTCCTCAAACAAATGTTACAATATGTCATCAGAACTGCTCCTTCGAATTGGGATAAGCACATCCCATACACGCTCTTTGCTCACCGAGAAGTACCGAAATCCACCACTAGAGTCTCACTATTTCAGCTGAAGCATGGAAGACAGCCAAGAGGTCCTTTAGCAGTACTGAAGTCTTCATGGTCAGAAGAAATACCTATACCACCTAATCTAAGTGAATCAGTAGGGGATTACTTACAGCATTTAAAAATAAGGTTGGAACAAGCCAATTTAATTGCAAGTGAGAAACAACCAAAATATGCTGAGTATTTTAACCGAAGATCACTACGAAAAAATTTCAAAATCGGAGAACAAGTCTATTTTACTTATCCCAGATTCAAATAATAAACTATATGCACGTTGGACTGGACCAGGAGAACTCGTGAATCATTGTCCACCTCATTTCTATAAAGTAAAACTACCGGATGGAAAGATCAAGTACGTTCATTCAAATAAAATTCGAAAATTTCAAGCTAGCATCAATGCAATTGAAGAGATATTTGAAAATGAAGAAGAATTTGGAGAAATTATAACCTTTCCAGGATAGGATATTTTAGCCCCTCCTGAAGATATAAAAATAGACAAGATTTTGAATTTAGAAAATTTAAATCAGCAGAAAAGAAGAAAATTAATTGCTCTTATCAATCGACACCGAGAACTAGTCACCGGGAAGCTGAAAATAGCTAAAGCTGAAGCTCATAAAATTAGACTAATACCCAATATGGAGAGGAAGAAACCCTACATCTACAGGATTCCAGAAGCATTGAAAACCAAGGTTGACGAAAAAGTAGAAGAACTATTGAAATTGGGATTAATAGAAGAAAGTAATGCAGAAATAGTTCACCCAGTAGTTTGTGTAAGCAAGAAAGGCGGAAATATTAAATTGTGTTTAGATTATCCAGCACTGAATACAGTGACGAAGCCAGATGACTTTCCTACACAAAATGTCATTGATTTAATGTACAGTAGAGGAAGAGCTATCGTCATAACAACATTGGATTTACTAAAAAGGGTGTTGGGCAATTCCCATGGAGGAGTAAAATAAAGAATATACATCCTTCAAAACTCATCGAGGCAACATCAGTTTAAAGTGTTACCTTTTGGCCTACGGAACGCAGCAGCAACTTTCCAGAGACTAATGAATAACGTACTGAAGGAATTTGAACAATTTTCAAGAGCCTATATTGACGACATAGCTATTATTTTCCACCGATTTCGACACTCATCTCCAAGATTTGGATAAAGTTTTCAACAAACTAGAGTCACTTGGATTTACTATGAATTCGAAGAAATGTTCTTTTGCAAAACCACAAATTAAATATTTAGGACACATTATCGGATCGGAGAAACATCAGCCAGATCCCGAGAAAATAGAGGCAATCAAGAAACTGGAAACGCCGAAAATGAAGACACATCTCAAAAGTGTGTGAGGATTATGTAATTATTATCGCGATTATATTCCAGGGTATGCAGAGATCGCCTACTCATTCACGGAACTCACAAAAAGTAAACAATCGGAAATACTCGAATGGAAAGAAATTCATGAGTCAGCATTTCAACAACTTAAGGAACGGTAAGCGATATCAACGGAACTGATCACCTCAACACCGCAGGATCCGTTTGTTATTCATCGGAATCTCAAATCGGAATAGGTGCATATTTATCTCAGCAAAGGGGAGGCAAACAATTTCCCGTGTGCTAGGCGAGTAAGAAACTATCGAAACCTCAACAAAGCTGGCCGACTGTAGAGCGTGAAGCTTATGCTATAGTGTCGGCATTGGAAAAATTTGAACCATGGGTATTCGGTTCATCTGTGAAAATTGTGACCGATCTCAATCCACTAGCATTTATTGTAAGAAATGCTCCGCAATCATCCAAATTGCAACGATGGGCCATAGCACTGCACATATACAATCTAGAAATAGAACATTGCCCTGGGAGAAATCTGGTTAATGCTGACGCATTATCCAGACTCCTCACCCATGAACTTTAAACACTATTTACTATTCATATTCACCAACATTTTATGTGAATAATTGGATAGTTTTTCTTTGCATTTCTAATTAATTTTTACAATTTTGGGCCAATATTTATAAGTAGTTGAGATTTGTATATTAGTGTAGAATGTTTAAATGTATATGTAGATTTTTTTTCTTTTCTCATTGATCGCAAACAGTTGCTAGATTTTAATATCCAGATTGACGCTTGATTTGTATACACCCTCAACAACAATCTTAAGGCCGGGGTGTAGTATCTGCCGACTGTTTGGCGATCAACAAAGCGCGCTTGGCGTGTTTAGTTTCTCCTCCCAGGAAGGGTAACTGTTTTAAGGGAGTTTAACGTTAGTCGCCAGAGAGCGCGGAGCTTTATTTTTGCTATGCTATGAGAGCGATGTACTGCTCCGAGATAAATATTTTACTTTGAATGTTAGTTTAATAAATGTTTTGTTTCGTCGTCTTTAATGGTGCCTTGTTGAACCACGAAGCCATTACAAAAGTTTTGCCTGAAAACGTTCAACAGAATAACAAGAAAAAGAACAAAATTTTCGGAAGCTTCTTGCTGAATAATCTGAGCAGAAAAGAAAAATTGAATTTATTTAGGGAAATGAGAGTGCACTTACCCGCACTCCGCTGGTTACGTCTGAGTTTCATCTCTCTGGGGTTTCGTTTCTGCAAAACAACAGTATTGGAAGTCTACATTTGCTTACTCCTGGTGATATATTGGTGTTCCTCACACTTATTTCTGTCTGTTTTGACTGTAACAATCGACTTCAAAATATGTATCAGTATATGTTTTTTTAATAAATTTACAGCAGCAAACGTGTTCCATTTTTTTCTCCTTATAAAATATTTAACACTTTAATCCTGAAATATAACTTAACGTAATCTCATATGACATGAAAACTACCCTAATTATATTATCCGTAAAGCTTTATTTGCCACTCTTAATAAAGACCACACTGTCACATTGTTCTTAAGTTTCACCCTGAAAGCTATCCTTAAATCACACTTTTACATTAGCCTTCAAGCTTTATCATTACACTTGCCTAGTGTTCTAGCATAAAATTCTTTAATAGCATTAAACATGTTCTAAAAGTGAAGATAATAAAAATAAAGGGAGTTTGGCTATCAAGTCTATTCATTAACTAAACAAATGTTAAAATTACGTATACTAACTAAAACACTTTGGCTTTGACAGTTAGAGTTCAATGTTAAACTATAGGAATTCCCGTGATAAATGAAGAAGAGTTAAAATGTAAAATTATTTCATTGTATTGAAATAGAGGCAACACAGAATAGAGAAATTTGGTTTCTCTATTAAAACGCTTCTGTAAAACTGATTGAATATTTCAGAATAATAAAATGAATCAAAGTTGCATTGCATCAAAATTACAAAACTTCAAGTTTCTAACAAATCTTATTAACTAGATAGATATTGATTAAGCTGAATTACTTTCGGAGAAATACAAAATACTAAAGCTGAATTTGAAATTAGTATGTCATTCTGTCAATATCAGTCACGTTCATCAGGGAAGGACTGGTAATCGGTTTTCGTTAATTGAAATCTTGGTGTCAAATATATCAGTGCCGTACAAATGAGTGTTACGTTCAACTGACAATTTAAGCCGATGCTAGTGTTATCGTACAGCTTCTGCTTGTCGCAAAGATTATGGCTTTCACTTCTTTTGAGCTTGATCAGTTGTAATTTGAAATGATTAGAAAATATGAAAGATATTTGGGTTTATAGAAATACTTAATAATAAATAAATGACAATGAGATGAAATAAATAATAAAGTAAATAAGTCAGACTTTTGATAAAAAAATAAAGGCTGCTAATCAGACAATGAATTTTCCTATCTAAGGAAAGCTATTATCTGTTGTTATCAAAACCAGGGGTTATTGATTTAAATATTTTAAACTGTTAATAGTGAAATTTATCACAACAATTGCTGTGAGGAGAATTTGCGACACTGAATGGATTAGAGCATAGTTATGTCAAACGTAAAAGGGACTAAAATCATCACAACTCGGTTATATGTACACTCCACACTCGCAGGCACACACACAAAAATACAGTTCTCTATTATCCGTTCTACTCGGCCGATTGACGAAATTTAATTTGAGGTTTTCGTCTCGAAATGGCGATTTAGGATACATATTATATTTACATATAGCATTGTTCTAACATAGGTATTTTGATGCAAAATCGGACTTTATCTGAAATCACATACCGAGTTTTTTCATATTTCCATCCGACCACACAAATTACGCCTAATTATTTAATTTTGTAAAATTTGCTAAGAAACTTAGAGAAATTTAAAAATTTATTTCGGCTAATTTTTTCAGTTTGCACGAAGCGCAATTCACCCTGCGAAATTCTTAATTTATGGTAACCTGTTCTGTATTCTCTTTCACAGTGCATGAGCAGGAAAAAAGGCCATCATTCATTCTTTCAAATAGTTTTAGCAAAGTGCGTAAAACCACATTTGAAATTATTATCGCTTATGACAAATATACCACATTTCAAAACGCGGCAACACATGAATTCAGAATAAAAAAATTCCAGGTTTTTGAAGGTATGCCTAGAAATATATCTACTTTAAGATGATGGTAAAAGTTTTATAGGTCTATTTTAAGGTGATGGTAAAAATTTTATAAAAATTACTAAAAAACACAAACTTTAAAAATAAATCAGAAAATATATTTGAAAATTTTGTTTGGATTAAACCTGAATTTCTAACTGTGTAAGAAGGAATCAAGTACGTATAATAATAAAAAAGAGATGTTAATAAATGCGTGCCAGATTCACTTAACACTGCGGAGCTAGAAGTTTGAGAGCTAATTTTTTAAAAGCTACTCGTGCGACTTTTATAAAACTTGGCACTTTGCCTAACTTGAGTCGTAGAATTGAAATATAGAAAAAACTCGGTATGTCATTTCAGAAAACGTCCGATTTTGTGCCAAAATACCTATCTTAAAACAATGTAAATATATAGCTAATATATCCAAAGTTAGGCTTTCCAGACATTAAAAATGCAGTTTTGTCAATCAGCCCAGAGAACGGGAGATATACAAATGCTTTTCCTTTATTTTTGTGCAATGTACATGAAGGGCAAAACTATGCTGCGTATCACAAGCATTCAAGAATGTGAATCTTTTAAGACCGTTTAGTTTCACACTCTTGTGCTAAAATATGCTTGGCCTTTCTTCTAGGTAATGCAGTGAATGCGTTTAATGCGAATCTTTTAAGATTATAAGATTAAGTAAAACTGGTCCGTTAGAAATTTCATGAGGAGGAAGAGCTAATAGTAAATACCTTATTACCCATAGATATTATCTATGGGTAATAAGGTATTTACTAATTACATATTAGTAAATACCTTATTACCCATAGATCTTTAGAATCCTAACTGGTTCATTAAGATGTGAAATCTCAAGAACAAAGGCATAAATCTTTTGCAAAATTATCAGTTGCATAATATTTGTTGTGGCAAATTACAACAGATTACTTTAACAGCATCTTGGATGTCTTTCTTTAGTGAACTACTTCATATCTGCTAAAGTTCTAACTAGTGGCTGCGATTAAAGCAGAGAAATCTAGCGATTCATCCTGGTCCTATTATTTATGGTTGAATGGGTTGGTTGCATAAACGTTGTATAGTTTTACATATTTAACTCAAATATGAGCTATGTTTCCTTCGACACTCCTTTACGAAGACAGGAAGGACAGAGAAGGTACGATTTTGCAGAAAAGAGCGGAGTATGAGAATGGTCTTACGTGGGAAGTCTATTTGAATGAGTTTTTAAATAAGACCTGTATGCCGGACGCGGTCAAAAGCTTTGACCACGTCTAGGATCAAGATGGCAGTATGCAACTTACAATGAATATGGTTACCTAAAGAACCGTTATGAGCATGGTTGCCAGATTTAGTGACTTCTGAAAGTGTGGCGATTTCTACTAGGGTGGTTGCGATAATACGTAAGTACCTAAACTGGTAGGCTTTTGGGAAAATATAGTATAATATACAGATGAGAGTACATTTAGTCTTTTCGTTTCAGATAGCAGTACTAAAGACATTTCATTAAAATCAAAGACCATTTTACTTACAGTTAAATATAGAGGATATCATCTTATTTTGAAAGAGTGCTTGTTATTTTCTGGAGCTGGTGGCTCAACAGTTTATTAAAGGAAAATGAATACAACGGAGTATAATTGCTATTTAGTGGATAAATTAAAGTCCAGTGTCCGAAAGCTGGCAGCTTAAAACACTTTAGTTTTGCTGCAAGGTAGCTATCCTTAATGTACTACTAGTAATTATACTTTTCTAATCTCCTGATATTAAGTTACCAAAATTTTCTGATATATTCTGGATTTCAAGATATAGATTTCAGTAAAAAAAGGGCTGCAAGCAATTAGTGCCGTCAATACATTCTGCATTTAAAACTAATAGAGACAATTGAAAAGCTTAAGTGTGCAAAAATTTCCAATTCTCCTGAAATGTTGTTTATACAGTACACGTAATCGAAACTAAATGGACCAGAATAGCTAATGAACCTATCAGGACTGAGTATTCTGTGCATAGTGTTCTGTGCATAGGTTTAGAAAACATGGTGAAGTACTTACAAGGGTTCTTCTTCTCAAGTCCTGAACTGGAACAGGGAGCGGAAAATACGCTATGTTCTGGTGTAGATACTGTATTAGCGAATAACTGCACTTGAAAGGGATTTGAAATCCTCTTTTATTAAATCACTATTATTTACACACTTCCCAACTCGGGAGGGATACAGAAAGTAAAAGACCACACTTGGGCCGAACTTAACAATCAAATAAATTTAACACTAAAACTAAAATAGAAATCTAATTAAACTTTGCTCACAGAGCAATTCGCGGAGTTTGGCCTCTAACTAACTGGTGCGTAGCAAGAAGTACTAATACTAGCGCACTTTAATTTATTTCAATATGCAATCACGTAGTAAGCACTATGGCTTATAATTTTAGCTGCTAGCTGGTCAGGCGAACGTCGAGCAGACTGACCGTGATCTGAGACTAAAGCTCTCTCACACTAAGAGGTTTCTACCTCTGGTTTAAATAGTACTTGGCTGTGCTTCAAATTAGCATAAGCTGAAAACGCGCGCTTCTTCTGACGGGAAGTTGAAACAGAGAGGAGATAGAAAGATTTAAATTAAAATAAAACTTGGTTAGTTTAACTAAAACCTTACAAACCGACTAACGTATTTAGTGAAGGAAAGACTTTTCATTTTCTGATCTATTAGAAATATATTATAAAAGTCAATAATTTACGTACTAAATACTAAAAAGTTATGTAACCAATTGAAAATCCTAAATGTGCTTTCAATTCATATTTTCTATCCTAAAATGTTATGTTTGTTGTTATTCAAATATTACTTCCTTTTTATTATTAAATAATTTTGTTAGTAAATGAAAGCTAACCTTTTGTTGAATTTTGTCCAAGTACTTCTTTCATCCTTGTACTTCTAATTGTATATCGTAAGTTTACTATAAAACGTGAAAGAAAATCAATAAAGATCTATTTTCGAAAGCATACTAAAAAGGAAGTTTTTCGATGATAAATGAAGTTGAATCTGATAAGATAAAGAATGTAAGTAGTTAGAACTTGATGAAATCTAAACTGCAATCCATAAATCAATCATTTAGATATTCTTACCGAAACCAGGCTCTTAGATAGTGTTTCCTTTGGCAATGGCATAAAACCGCAAACTAAAACTATTAAATGTACACAAACACCACAATTTTTTGATTAATAACAATTTTCATTTCTTTTCTATCTGTTGATCAAATATAAAAATAAAAATCCGATTAAGGCGGAATCTTAAATTAAGCATATATTTTGAACCGACTGTAAATCAATTTAGATAGTTTGGAAAAAGAAATCATTGAGAACTTGCAAGATATAGAAGCTCAAGGGAAATGTGCTGAAAGATGTTTAAAAAAGCATTTTTATGTAAAATGAAAAGAAATATGATATGCTATTTATAACGTAAGGTTGATGAGTTTATAATGACAAAGTTTTCCTTTCACAGTCAAAACAGTCCCAGAAGTGTGAATCAAAACAGTACCGAAATCACCAGAGAAAACTAAAGGCATGTAACCTGTCGGTAGGATTCAAAATTATTAAAGCCTTTCTAAACTTAAATGTTAAACTCAGTAAATTTACTTGAACAACCTTGTTATTTGATGATGATAAAAATAATATTCTTAAAACTACATTTCTCTTTTGATACACATTTTGATAAATGTATCGTACTTTGAATTCACCATTTGAAATAATAGTTTTTTATATTAAACATTTCCTTACATTGTGTTTTTCCTCAGTCACTAACTGTTTCCATTTTAAATACTTACATTTTCGTACGTATTTTTTCTCCTCAATCCAAATGATTGCTTTTAAACATTAATTTTTTCAGGCAAAAGAAGTAATTTAAATAGATTTAACCTCCACATATATTAAGAACATAAAGGTCTTGTAAGGTGACATACACATTTCTTTTAACGTGAAAGACTTGAAGGACTTATGCATGTATACAGCCACCACGTATGTTTCACATTTTAACATACAGGTTGTCCACAAATTCACTAAACAACTTCCCGGTATTATTGTGAGCACTCTGTAAGAGGTAGTGCAGTAAACGTTTGTGGTATTATTACATGTATACCAAAGTTTGTTTTCAACAATTTGTTTTGATTTAATATAAACGTAATGTGAAGATTTAGGGATCCGAAAATCCTCATGTCACAATAAAATTGTAAAGGGACAGCCTTCCTTTCAGCCTTGCTTGTGAAACTGTGGTCAGCACCAAAAGTATAAGATACTCCATTTCAAAACAACCAACTGTTAAATTTGTTCAGGGACTTTGTGGATACCCTGTACATCACTTTTCTTATTCCATGATTTGCAAACAAAACGCAAGTACGATGTATTATGATCTTCAAATGAGAAACAACGAATCTTCCAAAATATATCAAATATATATGGAAAGAAATGAAACTTTAAATGATAAGTTCTCGTGCCTACTCATATTCTGATTACATTCATCTAACGTTAATGTGTAATCTAAAAATTCTGATTACAAACTTTTTCTGTGCATTTTATATGTGTGTATTCACTATTGTTTGCTTGTTTCCTTGAAACGTTCACAAACGTTGCTTGTTTCCTTGAGACGTGCTATTTCTTTCACATCTTTAATTGGATGGGAAAGATGATTTCAGTGAAGGCGAAAAGCATTTATATCTGCCTATAATTTCCAGGTTCTGAGAATGAGTAAAAAATTCTGAAGTCAAGACAGCGTGGATGACGAATATGAAAACACGATCGCGATTATAATTCAGGAAATTTTAAGCCTCTCTCTTTATTTCTAGATTAAATTTTTTAGCAACTGTATCCTTTTCTCCGATGTGACAAATGTGCTGTAGTTTAGCATAAAAAATTAAAGATTTTCTTAAGTTTTCTTCATATAAAGATACAATTTCTCTTCTTTTCATATCATCCTAGAAAATGTCATCTTATACCAATCGATCAAATTGGTAATTAACTACACTGGTAAAATAAATTAAGAGAATTTGCATATTTTATCGACTTGCATGAAAAGAACTGAACTGATGGAAAAAAATCACTGCTTCTGGATAAAAATGCAAATCTTGTACGGCAAATACGTAAGTGTACACGTGTGTGTAGGCGGAAGCCAGTAGAAAAACAGGCTTTATAAGCGCGTGGAGGGGAAGACGAATTGCGTTCGCTAGCACACCTCGGTGAATTTCTTGGTGTTATGTTGCAGCAATCGGTTAAATTCACATCGGAACAGTAAAAATAAGTAACCACCAACGTTTAGATGATGGAGTGAGGTGGCGAATTATGGGGAGGCTAGAGGCAGGCCAATCGCAAGTCCAGATAGGCAGAGAGTTTAATTTAACGCCCAGCGTCGTTTGCAACCTATGGAATCGGAAACAGTTCCAGGATACTGGCTCCCTCGAGAGAAAGCCTGGGCAAGGTCGTCCAAGAGCCTCGACGGCCAGAGAAGATCGCTCTTTGTCCATTTTAGCGAGGCGTAATAGAGAGGCTACAGCTTCTCAGCTCTCTCGGAACCTGTATGCAGCCACAGGAACCCGTGTAACAAGGGTGACTGTTTCCAAAAGACTGAATGAGAGAGGGTTGTTTGCCAGAAGACCGGCTGTTTGCGTCCCGCTCACATCTACGGACAGGAGAGTCCGATTAGCATGGTGCAGGCAGTATAGTGATTGGAGTACGGAGCAATGGGCGACCGTTCTCTTCACCGACCAGTCCCTTTTTAACTTCAACACCGATTCTCGCCGTACTTTTATAGGGAGAGAGCCAGGGACCCGCTACTTACCCTCCAATGCCCGCGAAATCAACAATTATGGCGGTGGCGCTGTAATGGTCTGGGCAGGCATCCTGTTGGATGGCCGCACGCCTCTCCACGTCTTTGACAGAGGCTCTGTGACTAGTGGGAGGTATAGGGATGAGGTCTTGGAGCCCTATGTTCGAATTTTCCGGGATGCAGTGGGCCCCGAGTTCATCTTACAGGACGATAACGCAAGGCCACATAGAGCTCTTCTGGTCGACGAATTTCTCGAGAGTGAGGATATTCACCGGATGGATTGGCCAGCCAGATCTTCAGACCTCAACCCTATAGAGCATGTCTGGGACGCTCTGGGGAGGGCAATTGCAACTCGCAACCCCATCCGAGAACCATCCAGGAACTGAAAACAGCGTTGCTGAATGAGTGGGACCATTTGCCGCAGGCACTGATAAACTGCCTTATTCCCGGTATGACATCACGCTGAGAGGCCTGTATGGCTGTAAGAGGGGACCATACCCCCTATTAACACATTTCTTTTGTGTCTCCTGAAACCGCTGTTTCAGACCTTCAGACTCCCATGAGTGTTACACATGAACATATGTGTCTATTAGAACTGTTGAATGTTTATTTTATTTGTATTATATCAACCTATGTTCTCACCAAATTTTATTAAATTCTGCCCAGTAGTTCTGGAGATAAGAGAATTTTCATATTTGATCTACTAATTTGTTTCACCAGTGTAATATACAAATCTGCAAACAATAAAAAAATGTTGGAAAAATTTTGCAGTCTTTTATAAAATTTGTTTTAGCAAACAGTAATTAGAATTCTTTTAAACACAATAAACACTAAATATACCCCAACTCTTAAGATGCTCTGGTGAGGGCAAAATTTAGATGTTGCCGAATAACACAGTTTCGCCAAATCATGTTTTTTTACAATATTTTAACTTTCCTTCTGTAGAATATTAGCAAATAATTATTTAAAAGATGATGTACTTCTAGATGAGTAGATTCATATATATATATTTCAGAGACATTGAGAGTTCAAGATTGGAAGACATTCCTCGTTAGAGCTAGAGGTGTCTCAGTGCATTAAGTGACCTAATCGCATATAGTACTTTTTTAAACAATTAATGATTTAGTTTGCAAAATGTTTTGTAGATTGCTTTTACTTCACCATAGTGAACATGCAGATTTTAATAAAGGGATATTAGCGTTAAGAACAAAATAAAATATGAAAAGAGTAATTATAAAATTGTGAACAGAAATAAATTCAGAATTGGTTTGACATCTCAGGTGGAGACTGCTAACCTAGAGAGGTCTACCTTCTTAGAGGGCATTTTGTAGTTTCTTTAAATATGCAAGAAACTAACACATGAACAAATCACACAACATTCACACTTGACTAGACCAATATAGTGGCTCAATGTGAAGTCTAATTATATATCAAAAAGAGATAACCATCGCTCTGTGAAAAAACTTCAACTTAATAATGTACGTTAGGCTTTTGTAAAACTTGAAAAAATATTCTTAGACAGAAATCTTTTTTTTTAGTTAAAAATTGCTGCACTGTCTAGAATTTTCTGGAATAACATATTTTAAAAATGATTAGAAAAAGAAAATGCCAAGCCTTTAGCTCAGCAAAATATAATAAATAAAGATAAGAGTAGTAAAAGTATTGGGAAAAGTTTTCTCCTTATGAATAAGAGGAGTGTATATTTAAGAAGCGTCAAACATTAAACAATATCGACCCATCACATGTTTATGTTGCAAGACTAAGATCCGGTGCAGAAAAAGGAAAAATAAGAGCTCCCTTATATGTGAGCAATAAGTAGATGGACTCTTAAGTGGGGGTTTGGGTATCAGTCTTCAAAATATAAGTATTTTTTTTCTTTCGAGAGCAGCCACTGAGATGATGGAATTTTTCATGTTAAAGATTCAGTCCATCAATGGTAAATAATATCGCGAAAAATGCCTGTGAATTTGATGAGCAACAAACACAGCCCATTATGCGTGAGAGTAATGCTTTAAGCCCTCAACACAGTACTTCGCTCAACGGAAATGTATGAATATATTCAATACCTGCTAGAACGATGAATAAATGAATAAATATGAAGTGGCTAACAAAAATATTTAAGAGTGAAACTGAGTAAAAATTATTACGTGCGTTTTTTCATTATGAAGTAACTTAACACAGAGCTATATAAGTTTTAATAAAATGTTCATTAGGCCTCTGAAAACATATGCCTGCTAACTTTTCTAAAAGGTAAAATCATCACCTTCCTGTTCTTTTTGATGACTGATGACCAAGTGCTAAAGTTATAAAACTTATGTACTTCTCACGGACTCGATTCCGCGCTGTTTGAACAGATTGGCTGTATGAGAGTTTTGGGTTATTCTTCATGTGTATCGTAAATATAGGCCATTTTCTTTATTAAGTCTACGAATTCCACGAAAGCATCCTTTTTCAGCATCCTGTTTTGCAGCTGAAGGAAATATTGTCTTTTGGTAAAGCTGATTCCTTTGATGCAGATAATGCATTCAAGCTGATACAACCATTTAAATATAACTTCTCTGTAATTCACTGGAAATATGTTATTTGCGATATTTTGTCTAATCACACAGAAGACTTATAAACCATATATCTCGTTTAACAAACCTACTTGCTTAAAGAGCAAGCCTTTCGATGCTTCTGTTGAATGTTATTGTGAAAAGTTAAGCCATATGGATCAGAATTTGAACGAAATAATTCTAAATTGATGAACAGTGTAACACAAGATTAGAGTGATTGCTTTAAAACTCTGATTGCTGTGTTTACAGAAGGCAAGTTTAAAAGGAACAAATTCTCGAACAGAGATAAACAAATCGAAAGTTGCAGTTAACTCAATTTATCACGGCACAGCAATGAACTTGTATTTGAAATTACTACTTAGCTTCTCGACACATGGGATTTGTTTTCAAATGATAGAACAATAAAGAAAAATTGCCTTGTTGTGAAATTTCTATTTTTATCGCTGTCTCATCTTCTCGAAAGTTCTAGTATAGAGTTCAATGTAATTAGAAAAAAAAATGATGGAAATAACGCAATTTGATAAAATTTATTATTACAATGTACGATGTTAATTTCATAACATTTTATAATTATCATTATTAAAAAACTAATAGGAAGCTTTAAGAAATGCTTACTCCTTAATCCTTAAATTAAGCGCATATTTCTTGCATTTGAAAATTAAGCAAATTTTAAACTCGTTTATCTCAAAACTCCATTTTTCGAGCTGTGTCAGTATTACAGCCTATGAGCGCTTTAATAAAAAGAGGTACTTCCCGTTTCTAGATGTTTTTCATCCCTGGTGCAAATACAAATATATGTGTACTCATATACCCTTAGATATGTGTCAAAAGTCTATTGCAAAATCGAAACATTTTCATTATTTATTTGGCTTCAGAAGCAAAATTATTAGTTATTCACATACGCTTGTTCATGTACCAAACAGGAAGTAAAAGCTTATTCCTAGAGAAAGTTAAGTTAGTAATTGTTTGCCAATCAGCTTAATGATTTATAAGTGCCTTGATAAAGTAAAAAAAAATTCTGGCAATTTTGCATCCAAATGAATAGGCAGTTTATATTGAGGCTCATTACAATGTACGAAATTCGTTGCAAAAATGATTACATACAAAGAAATTACTTATATCTTCAGCATTAAAATCTTAGTCTATCCTGCTCACCAGCTGCGTGATTTTCGCCCATGTGTAAGATGTACACGAGCAAGTTCACATAAAAATTTCTTCACGAAGGCAACTCAGCCCTCGAGTGCTTTGCCATAATCAAATAAACCAAATCAAATCTGGTATGTTGCTGTTAATGTTTAATCTAAGAACCATTCTGAGTAATTTTTTTCAATATATACTCATTATTAATTTAGAAGTCAAATAACAAAAATCAGCGTTATATTTTTAAATGCTTTTGCTGCTGAGGATGGTGGTTCGGTAAAAACCATCGAAACTAGTCCTGTGAAAATTTGAAAATGTAACGCTGATTTTTGTTATTTGACTTCTAAATTAATGTTCATTCGGCGTGTTATTGTATGTTAATTATATACTCATTAGTTTTGTTTCCATACAAAAGGGCAGTTGACGATAAACTGAAGCTTTTTTTCTAGATGAGTATGAATATTACATATTTCTTTGTTTTAGCCAGTTAAAATATATTTTAAACTTACCGCCGAAACTTATAGGTTTATAAGTTCGTAATTTGACACGTAAAATGAACTCATTTATTATCATAGCCGTAAACAAACAAAATAAATACTGCTTATGACAACGCTGTTTCAATATGCATGTTAAAAATTACAAATGAAAGCTTAGCTGTGTTTTGTTATATCAAGATTTTGTTAAACGTATAAAATAGGAACAGTTATTGAGACTCAAGAAAAGACAAAAATAATTTTTCAGAGGCAGTGAGTTAAATGTGTTTATTTGATGATTTGGTGATTGCACACACACAAAAAAGTATATATTTGTACTTCAATCACAGTGAGGATAGGCCACAAGGTGCATTACATTAAAAGCGACAAGCGTGCCAGTATATTTGTTTGAAAGCCATTCGGAAGTCAGGACTGAAAACTGTGTAAATAACTGGGTTGAGCATTGAATTTGCGTAACCCAGCCAAAGTGCAAAACTGAAGAGCTCATTACTAGGCTGACATTCCTCACATAGTGGCATAAGTAATGCCATGGTAAAGAAAGGAAGCCAACAAATGACAAAGACTCCTGTTATGACAGTCAGCGTTTTGGCTGCTTTTCTTTCTCTTTTGGTCCTCAGATTGACCTTCCGACGTTTTCTCAGTACGTGCTCTTTTGTCGGATAAAGCAAGAAGTCGTCAGAGCTTGGGTGCGAAGAGGAGGTAGTAGTGGTGGAGATAACAGTCATCTCGGTGACTAAAGAAGCCAGAACTGTAGCTGAGACCAAACGTGATTCGGCGCATGATCCGGGCTTGTGGCGAATCCGTTTCTGAGCCACTCGAAAAATTCTCCAGTAGAGCAGCAATATAACCACAAGAGGAACGTAAAAGGTTGCACAAGTAGCGAAAAGCTGATATCCAGGATCTTGGCTAATCAAACAACGTTTTTCGCTAAGTAGCCGTTCCTCGTGCATATCATCTTTCCACCCCACAAGAGGTGCAATTGATACTGAAAGCGCAACTAACCACACCAATACTATTGTAAGTCCAACATGCCAAGACTGTCTTTGGCGAACATAGTCAATATTAGTAACTGCCCAGTATCTGTCCACAGCTATAGCTACCAAGTGCAGGATAGATGCGGTGCAACAGAGAACGTCACAAGATGTCCAGATATCACAGAGCTCAGGACCTAGATTCCACTCTCGATGAACTTCATACACAGCGCCCAGTGGCATAACCAGGCACGCTACGAGGAGGTCTGCAACAGCAAGTGATAAAACTAAACAGTTTCCTTTTGTTTGAAGGTTCTTCTCACGCGTTATAGCAATTATCACAGATATGTTTCCTATGATTGTGAACAGAATGAGAAGGACAAGTACAGTAGAAAGAGCTGCTACTGATGCATAATTCGATGGTTCATTCAAACTCCAGCTGTTGTTAGAACCATTTGATAAAAGAATAGTTTCAAACGTTAAGTTGTCGTACAGCTCGCTAATATTCATTGTCAAAATTTGTCCTTGAGAAATCCTTAAAGTGAAAAAGAATATTAAAATTTTATAAACGAATTTTATCAAATAACTACTATATTTAAAATTAACACTTCACACAATTCTCATAATATAAAACTAAGTTATTATTAAAACTTATAAACTTAATTCTATTTACCTTAACTGCATAAAATAAAAAAGTAATTATCCGGGTTTTATTGTATTATAAGGTGACATGAATATTACATGAAAACTTTCTAATTATAAACTGAAAAGAAAACTCGTATTTTATAAGGAGTCTTTAGCATTGCCATATTATCAGTGATTCCGATTCCCTATCCATTGTTAAGGTATGTAAGGCATATTAATTAGCACTTCCTCTTTTGTGTCAAAAGAAATATTTTATTTTATAATATTTACTTGATTTCTAGTTGAATGCAAATTTATTAAGATTCCATTTATTTCTCTAATAGCTATGGATTTTGGATTGTTCATTTCCTTCAAGGCATATTTTCATTTGATAAGTATGTAAATTATATTTTAATAAAAGGAGGGATGGCGGTTGCAAAAGTTATGATTTGTTGTTACTAAGTTAAGACAACTGCAACATATTGTAGAAGAAATATTTTCAACTGAAATGCGTATGTTGATATTTTAATTTGTGAATGTGAGTGCTTGAACATGTTGTGGAACTACTAAATTATTGCTCTATAAGTTTTAAGCTTCAGTAACTTTTAAGTTATAAATTTGAAGTAGGAATTTTGCTAGTTAGACATTTTCTTCCCGGAAACAGAGTTACTCTGTGCTTGTATTTCTAGTGCATTTACACTCAAGTTGAGTAACAATGAACTCCAGTTCTGCTTTCTTATTTCTATTTATAACTGACTACAAATGCTTCATTTTGCATTCAGTGATTTCTAAAACAAATGCCGTTTTCTAGATAAAATCTCGATAACTATACTCGTAACGTATCCCTTAGAAATTTCTCCGTGAGTTAACCCTGGCGTTTTTTGCCCAAAATCTATTAAATGCACAGGCCGACATTGAAAATGCAACACCAAGAAGGAGTGGTAAGAAATTAATGCAAATATTAGAGTAGACGGACGTCACTCAGTTATGCGAATGATGTGAAACGCGCAGCTCTCCGACGCACGTGAAATAAGATATAAGAGAAGGAACGTGCAGAATGGGCAATATTCGTGTCATTATTTCTGCCAGACGAATTATCGAAGGAAGTTGGTTTTTGTCCCGGAGGATAAGTGTAATAGGAGAGAATGCCAGGCCGCCGTCAACGAAGGCCCTTCCAGCAGATAGACGATTTTACGAGGGGTATGGTGGTCGGAGTGAGAAGGGCGGGTTGGAACTTACCTCAAATCGCAGCTGATACCCACATGGATGCGAGCACGGTGCATCGGCTACGGCGAACATGGTTGGAACAAGGGAATATGGGAAGAAGGAGGGGTGCGCAGCCAGAGTGACGTCAGCACGCGTGGATCGACGCATCCGCTGACAAGCTGTGGCGGTCCCGCAAGTCACTTGTACCGCAATTCTGCAGCATGTGCAAGATACCCTGGATGTTCCCGTGTCGACGAAAACCATTTCCCGTCGATTGGTTGAACGTGGCCTGCACTCACGGCGTCCGTTAAGAAGACTGTTGACCCCACAGCATAGACGCCAAAGTTTAGAATGGTGCCGGACTGGAGCGATGTGGATGACAGAATGGCGAAACGTCGTGTTCTCAGATGAATCACGCTTCTGTTTATCCACTGACAGTCGCCGCATACGTGTGTGGCGTCGACGTGGAGACAGATCTAATCAGGCAGTGACTGTGGAACGCCCCACCGTGCGACAACGTGGCATAATGGTTTGGGGTGCTATTTTCTAGGATTCCAGGTCACCTCTAGTTCGTATTCAGGGCACTATGACGGCCCAACGATACTTGTATAATGTACTGCGACCGGTGGCAATCCCCTACCTTCATGGCTGCCTAATGCAATTTTTCAGCAGTATAACGCCCGACCACACAGTACTCGCATCTGCCAACATGCTCTGCAAGGTATACAGATGCTTCCCTGGCCACCGTACTCTCCTGACCTGTCACCAATCGAACATGTGTGGGATGTAATTGGACGCCGTTTGCAGACTCTGCCCCTGCCTCGTTCAGAAGACGAACTGTGGCAAATGGTTGAAAGGGAATAGAGAGCCAACCCTCAGGACACCATCCGCACTCTTATTGACTCTATGCTTAGACGTGTTACTTCGTGCATCGCTGTCCGCGGTGGACCTACATCCTACTGAGCCAACGCCGTTCTCGCTCTGTATTCTGACTATCATTTTGAAATAAAGATCACTTATTGCTGCTTGCTGTCTCTGTCTTTTTTCCAAATTTCATCACTTTCTGACCACTCCTTCTTGCTGTTGCATTTTCAATGTCGAGCAGTGTAAAACTAAATAACAAGACTAGCTAACATGGCATACGCTATTGGCGTATTCTATGTAGACCCTTAGTTACAAGAACAACATCAGCATGGAATTTAAATTTTTACTATTCTTACTCTGGCGTCGGCAAAGATGGTACTGTTTTTAAAATTCTTAGTTAAATTTTTTACGCAATATTTTTTTCATCTACTAATAAAGGAAAATGTTACATGGCTTAAGATTCTGTGATCTAGACAACCAGTTGTAGAGCATGTCATCGGAACCACTTTTAAATGAACTTCGAAAAAGTGCTTCGCAAAAAGGGGGGGGGGAGAAAAATAGAAAAGAAGAGAAAATTCGCCAAGAAAATGTAAATGATACTCTAAAACTTGAAGATATCCTTCTTCCTTTAACACATATCATTTACCTTAGTTATAAAATAAGTCTGCATAAACTGAATTCTGATGTTCATTTTGTTTCTTTTAGGAATTTTTATCTTATTGCTCTATTTAATCTTACTAATATAAACATTTATTACAAATTATCCAGGTCATCAGTTCTTGAAGCTATTCATATTTTGCTCAACTGGCCTTAAATATCTTCAACTGAAAGTTTTTGTAATTCTTTTTATTAAATCAGGTCAAGGTTATAAAGAAAGATTTTATAAATGAAGCGAAAGAGCTAAGTGAGCTGAAAAATGAAATTTAATTTAAATAGAAAGTATAATTTTCAATTCCCGTTACCCTAGTTTAGATACTAATTACTCAGTGTTTTAAATTGCTCATTAACTTTGTAGAAAACTTAAAAAACATAAAAAGAGAGTATTCAAGCTCCAAATGACCTTTTTTTCTCCCTCACTACATTAACTTTTGGAACGTTCATTGCTCCAACACATAATTATAACTTTTATATTGCTGAATGTTGGCAAAAAATGCAACTTTGAAGTACTGCGTACTTTAAAAAGATATCAAAGTTATTTTGTAGCTTCGCATTTAATTACTGTTCAGCATGATGCGAAAATACTTATTTCGGTATCGATCGCATTCTTAAGTGAATCAAAATTCGTATGTGACAGATGCGTTAAATAATCCATTGAATGTAGGCTTAAAGTTTTACTTTGTTAATTAATTCATTAGCTTGGGCTAGGAATACATCTACAATTCTTGTTTCGTAAGAAATAAAATCAAATTAATTAAAATATTTCAGCACATTTTGCAATGAAAATTTATATTAAAAATAAAAATTTAGAGGATTATATGATGTAATTTGTTCACCACATGCTACTACATCGTCATGGAATTGTTTTAGCGTTAAGTCGATCATATTAGTTAAATTATTAAAATTTTTCTCCTAATTAATGTTCATGTAACCTGTATGAATGGCTTACACGGATATCAAAATTATCATTCTTTCTATAGAGATAAATTTGGTGTGAAAATAGAATTAAATAGTTTGAGATGAATTTTCTTTGAACATAAGGTTTGTGTGGAAAAAAAACCTTTATTTTCTTGGAGTTGGAAGTTTTATTTCTTGGAATTTCTTTGAATTTTCATCTACAATACATATTAAGATATTAACTTTTAAATTTTGCATGTATGTTCGGAAGAGAAGAAAAGTTGTTTGAAAAACGAATATGAAATTCATTATTTTCACCGCAAGTTTAAGGAAGTTCACAACCGCGATTACTTTGTTTTTGAGAAAACAGTAAAATTCTTTCAACTACCTCGTTTTGTAATTTGATCGCTAAAAATTGTAGGTTGCATAGATTTCCAAAATTGTGCGCAAATACGCTTCCTTTCCCTGGCATAATTTTTTATTTATTACTTTGAGAAAAATTTATAAAAGCATTATTATCTTTTATACTTATTTATTTTTGAAGCCTCTTTTACGTTCATGATACACGTATTTTCACAGAATAGAAATATGCAAAATTCTCACAATTCTTTTTTACCTAACATTAAGTAATTTTAGACGGTTTCTCAACAGTGATATGCCAAGAAAATTCATAGAAATTTGTCATTTCTCAGATATAACGTGGTAAAAATTTAAGTAAAACTAAAACAAAAGGATGTTATCCCCCTTGAAATGCTGAATTCTGATTTATAATTAAATTACTTCACTGTCTTGAAACAAAAGAAACCAAAATTTTATCTCATTTGTATTTGATTAAACTCATGGTACGTGACAAGCCTTCCTGTCAAGCCGTGTCATTCCTTCGGAGGCATTATGTGTAAGCTCCAAAAGCTTCACCGATCATCTTCTTATCTTTTTTATAATGAAAAAGGATGCAGTTTTACTTGAAAACCCTGATAGGTGAGTTGAACTAATAAACTGCAATTATCTTATATAAGACATGGAAGTTATTATTAACAAGAACTATTAACTGAAATAGAGGAAATTATGAAAAATTACCATTGAAGCAAATTTTAAATTTATTTACTTAACGCTATTATTTTGCAGACGAAAATGATCTAATTCATGAAATGAATGAAGATATGAAACATTCAGAAGACTACGAGTCTGTAAGAGAACTTCTTGAAATGTTTTCCATCATATATCGTCTTGACGAATTTTATTTATAGCCTCATTCTGCTTGAAGACATTTTAAAAAAGTTACGAAATTCAATGAAATGGAGAATTGTCGAACATTCTTCTATATTACAATATAAATATTTTATTGTTTATAGAGGTAATTGCAAAAGAATTGCTACGATAACTGAAATAAGACAAGAACGTAACTGCTGATTTTTCGCAAAATTTTGTTTTCTTGCCCTACTTCTTCTAAAACAGGAAAGTTCATTTTTGTTCAATTTAATGCCAACTTAAGATACATTTGAATATTGCTTGAACTGAAATAGGTTAAGACAAGACAGCACTGGAATATATAAAAACAAACCGTTCAAGTATTTTCGGAGAATATTTTCCCGATAGTTGGCTAAAGAGATTTTTTATGCGTGCTAGGCTACATATTTTAGTTTCGTTTTTTAGATACATAGATGCTGTTAAGGAAACATTAACGTCTTAGATATATCTTTGGTACTAGACTACTCGTCTTCAGGTAAAGAATTCATGTATTTAATAAGGAAGCAAATCTTTACATGACGAAGTAATTTCTCCACTGTAATTTGCTTTTCGTAACCATCATCCTTACAAATAGTTTTTTTATCCTTTATTATTTCTTACAAAAGGGATAATGAGAGATTTTAGTATGTGCGCATTGATTAATTTAGAGTAGAATGTCTGTTATCCGACATATCAAGGAAATTTAATTCGTATAAGAAATTATTATTAATATATCTATTATTAAAATGTTACGTTTATGAATTATGTTAATAAACACAATACTATAAAAATTTTTATTATTAAAATGTTATATCGTCGTCATCATTGAAGTTCGTATTATTTTCAAGTGCTTCACAGTTATCAGAATAGCAGCCTTAACCATTGTATTAACTAGTTGTTCTGCAAAACAATTTACTGGACTTCACAAAATACTATTTTGTCTTCTTCAACATATTTATCATAATGTGTTTAAATTTTATTTTAAAACTCTTATTCAGTGCCTCTCTATCATAATAGAGTCATCTTCATTTTTTAATGAAGTAATTTCATTATTGTTTTCCTAAAAAATATAAAAATTAGATATTAATTTTAAAGCGAAGTAACTGCGTTTATTTTGCTTTCTAATTTGCTATTATTTCTTCACAGTTTGTAATAAAATATTACTTTTTGGTCAGAGGATTTAATAATGTGTTACCTGACACTCACGTTATCTATGTATCCTTCAGTATCGTTTATGTGGAATTGATCGGGACTCTATTTTGTTATTAACCATAATTAGTGCTAGAATTATAATTATTGGTTTTCACTAAACTTATTCAGTTTTTCTTCTCGTGCTGCGCATAAAAACTTTCAAAACTGAGTGAAGTTAAACAAATGGAGCCGTGAATAAAAATATTTCAAACAGAAGGCAGGCGCGACATGTGTCTTTGTAACTGAACGTTTTTCTTCCAGCGAATTGTTTCGCAGATTTTCTTTACCGATTGATTACGAGTAGCCTTGTTGTGTTTGCGAATGATTATTTACAGGATTAATGTTCATCTAACTGACCCAGAAGCTAAATTTGATTTGTCTTCGCTCAGATTTTATTTGGCAGAAGCTAAATTATCGTGAAAGTTTCATTTACTCGTGATTCATTTACATAGCGGGAAGTAGTCTCTTTACTCATCCGTCTGGTATTGAAGCTTTCTGCTTCAATTTATATTAAGTAAATTTAAAGATTATTTGTAACACTTTATTTTTTTTGTAAGGAGCAGATAATTGATTTTAAACTCGTGTTATTATTAAGAGCGTAATTTTAATCTTGTGTAATTTTTTTGAAGTTATGATTTGTTAAAAGTCATCATTAAAAGGTGGATAAGGAAAATCAAGCTAACTCAAAATATTTCTCCTAAATCCTTTACATAATGTGCTATGTGTGCTTGACTAAGACTGGAGGAAGACTTCTCACGTGTATTAACTTCCTTTTCGTTTTTGTTCGTAAAAAGGCACATCGGAAAGTGTAGGTAAGCAGATTCATTATAATTATGTATTTTTATTTTATTCCATTAAGGATATATTAGGAAAAGAAATTAATTATCAACAAAATACTCTTTTTTTATCAGTTGTGTCCCTTTTCTATACAAAACCATCAAATTAAATGCCATTTTTACCTCTGCAGTTAATAAACGAAATTGTACTTTTCACACTTACAGTGTTTTCGCTTACAGTGGATATAAAGTATTGTTACACTAAAATCATTGCTAATGTATCCATAAAAAGCAAATAACTGAATCTTCGCAATAGTTTGAATGCTTTCTAGGAATAATTTTTTCAAGACATAGATTGTTACTGATTTGTAAAACGAATCGTGTTTTTAAAATTTCATCTTACATCGACTTATAATCTTTCTCATATTACATCAGGTTTGCGTAAAATTATGCTTTCGCGATCATAATTATGAAGTATTTTACATAGAGAGGGGATACTCGAATTCTTGAATCCATCTGATATAACAAAAGATTGAAAAAGTAGAATCTTCGAGCTTTCTATCATCATTTGAATCTGAGTACAACCGTTGATCATTTTAACTGAAAACGTTAAGAAGATTAATTTTATTAATATCAACTGAAGCATTTCTGAAAAATGGCGGCAATGTTTACAGTTTCAATTTAACCTTTATCATGAAAATTCTAATGCTACGCTTTAAAAATGTAAGTCTTCATTTAAGGTTCCTGCTTTTTAAAACTTTTAAAAGTGTTCAGCTACACATGCAGTCACTTAAGAAAATTCTGGAAGACTGTAAAACACTTCAGCTGTTGCTCAAATACTTTAAATCAAATTATGGTGAAACATTCTTCATTAGATATTCCGAGATTTCAGTTTGACATAAATAATGTTAATAACATAACACAAGCTTTTTTTTATAAAGTTACTTACCTGTCGTAAAAAGGAGCGATTTCAGCAACAAAATAGTCCATACTCATTGATTTTCTTCATGTCTACGAGCTGAAATGAAATGAAAAAAAGGACTATTTATATGATTAGTAAAGCTATATATTGTAAATTGTATTTATTATAAATATATTCATAAATGCTACATCCTAATGCAAATTTGGCTCTTTTGTGGAAAGCTGTGGGAATCTAAGGGTCCTTATCCTAAATCGGACACGCTATGTCTGAATGCCTAATTACTTGCGCTACAGGAAAAAATAGGATTAATGCCTTTAATTACAGTGTTAGGCAGTTTGGATTTTCTTTAAGCTAAGACGCTTTAGGAAAGTGGTCTAGAAACTTAATTTTAAAGAGCCAAGACTGCTTAAAATAGTTAAGCCAAAACACTGAGGCAGCTTCTCGACTATGAGAAAATTTTGTTGAGTTTCCCAGTAGGATTTAGCTACATCATCAGTACAGCAAGAAAAGAAAATATTACAGTCGGTTTACTAAGAAGAAAAATAAATATGGCAGATGGAATCTCTTGCTTCAGCATTTGATAGTAGTTAACGGAAATCCAGATTCTGAATCCCAGCGAGAGCAACTTAGCTTATAGAATTCATTCTTCAAGCCATCTTATTCCAAAATCCAAGAGGATAAGCTTCTAAAAAGAGTCTTAAAAGAACTGTCTGGAGTGAAAGCACCTCAAAGCAACGTGCCACTTATTTAAGTTCTTTATCACGTAAAGAATAAGAAAGAGAAAACTCTTTATGCGGCACTTCTAGTACTATAAAATTTGTCTCCAATGGAGTTTTATCTTTTCAAATTTAAAATGACGCTGAACGAACAAATATTTGAGAAGGTTTAGGAAAGTTTTCAGATAAACTAAAGGTTAATTCCAGACTCTGTGTACTGAAGTTTTTAGAGGATTAAAAGTGAGAAACTCCAGCGTATTAAAGAGAAAGAGGATTAGTTTAAAAAAGAGCAATTTTCGATTAAAATTTCCATGTTATTAGGTTTCGAATAAAGTTATAGTTTTTGCTGTTATTCAGGCAAAGTTTAATCTCAGTTGTGAAAAATGCTCCACATCTTATTTAGCCTGAAGATTGCAAGATGAGTAGGTTTGGTAGATTCCACGATTCAGTGAATTCCTTCTGTTGCCACTCATAGTGCATTTGTTTCAGAAATTTCTCAGTTAACAGCTTAGTTGTGGTGAAAGTCAGATTTGGTTAAGACGAATTCATGATAATATTTAAAGTAATGTGCTTATATAAAAGTTAATAATTAATCTTTGATTGCTTTATCTTAAAAAGGAGAAGGAGACTGCAGATTTAATTGACTGTATTTTATTAATATGTAACTTTACAGAACCTCTTGTGAAAACATAATTTTCACTGGAGTTTGCGTAAAGCTGCTACTAAAGACAAACTAAACACTACTACTAAAGTAACTTCTTGAATAGTAGCGATTCAATTTTTTAATTTGATTCAATAACCGGAAACTTGCTTTAAGGTATTTTTCGGGAATGGCCGAACCTATCCGCTATTTAGCAGTTTCTTATTGACAACGTTGCTTAAGTGCATTACAGGGAGTTACTCCGATACTCCACCAGCGAGAAGGAGGTGAGATATACGCATATAGCCAAGCCTTAAGCGGATGTCAAACACCCTTTTGTTTCAGGTTAACAATCAGCTTCCTCTAAACATTTTAGATTCCAGGGTAGTACCGAGTCAAATATACGTAACAGAATCTCTCTCATTTAAAAAATGGAAGACACTTTAACTGTTAATCAGAATCAGTTTTCTTAAAAACACATGATCTATTTTGCAAATATTCTGCAAAACAAATACTAAAAATGCATAGCTATAGGTTGAATTAACTCGAAATTTTATTATATACTTTTTATAACCGATAACATTATATTATTGCTATGTACATGAACATGTTTGTAAAAGCTTTGAAAAGAAACCGCGGTGCCTTAGAACATAATGCTGTATTCAAAATCGATGTTTTAATAACGACTGTTATTTTAATATGCAGCAAAAATACACCATGTTGCCTTAAAAATACTGCGTGCTGTACAATATTTGTTTTAATGCAACGTTGTTTTGATTTACTACATAACAATATTACAAAGGATTATTTTGTTCTGCATATAATTCTAAAATATTCGAGTATTTCCGACAATGCTTTCCGTGATTTAACCCTAGAACGAACCGTAATTACTATATTATGTAGAAAGTGGTATTTATTATCAAAATTTATCAATATTTTTTTCTTTCCCGCATATATGTTGGTTTCTAAAATGGAACCATTTTTTACGTTAAATAACTTTTGTAGGTGGAATTATTTAATTTACTGTAATTTTTTATTTTTTCTCGGCGAGAATATGGACGTTTAGAAAATTTCATTAGTAATTGAAATATTTCAAATTGCTACCTAGAGTTAAACCAGGCTAAGTTTTAGATAACGGACTATACAAATTCCTTAAATAAAAGTCTGAAGAAACAGTGAAGCTGTATAAGAGTTATATGGATTTGCAGAAAACTTTAGATTAATTAAACTTTAAAGCGCTTTCGGAAGATACTAGTGTTTCGGAAGAATAACGGAAATATGAGTCTTTCGCAACGTTATATTTTTGCATCCTGATTCTAGAAAGCGAAACGGAAACATTGCATTCCAAGAGAATATGATTTTCACATTTCCTTTTGAATTCCGAAGAAAGAAGGAATGCACAATATGAAAATACTTGTGTGTTCTCAGCTACAAAAATACATACAGATATATAAGTATTCATATACATATCTATATGTGTTGATACATAGATACAGTAAATAAACATGTATGAGATGTTTGAGAAAAGAGAATATGCGCATTGTATTCTTAAATAGTGAACTTAGACTCGAAATACAAAGTTTCTTGATATAAAATAAAGAATTTTATAGAAATAGGTTTCGACATGGTGAACAGAAAGGCTCTGTAAAAATGAAATCTACTTTGTCCATAATCTCCGCAAACTAGAAGTTACAACAGTAAAATATTCATTATGCTTTTGAGTTTAAAAGGCTTCACAGCTTTATTGGCAAAATTCCTCGCATTGCTCCAGAAAAAAAAATGCTGAAAAAAGCCACTTTTTATAGACATTTCTGAGGTGATGTTTGACTTATCGAGTATAAATTGAAAGAGAGGGTGTAAAACCAAAAATGCTTCATTTTTGCTATTAATTTAACTTTGCATATACTTATTTAGCGTATCTTTCAATTACATCGATTAATTGAAAGTCCTTCTAAGTTGGAACATGCATTCAACAAAAGCAGATGAAGGTACCATAAAAACTGCTTAATATCTCATTTTTCAATACCGCACTGATATGTTTTGGGAATAAAAGTCTACAGTAATCATTTAGTACCTTGCTAGAGATAACTTTTGTTTGATGTTTTGTTATGAAAAAAAAATCATGAAACATCTACGTTAAGTTGATAATGCTATGTGTAAGTGTGTTTTCTACATGTTTTACTTTGCGACCATCGTGATCCACCTGCCTGATATTGTGATTTATCACGCCTAACATGCACGCAGTTACACTGAAAAAAGTCCGAAAAAAAGGAAGAATACTAGAATAAAATAAAAGAATAATCGTATACTAGAAAGTGATTTTGTGTAGATGCTCACAACTAATTAATAATTATAAATTAACTAACAACTAATTATAAAGAAAGATATAAAACTGCATAACAAAACGAATCATTTCAAAATTCTTGTGACCCATTGCTGCTTTGCGAACCTTATTCCGAGGATCATTGCGTGACAATTATTTTAAATTTTACTAATAGTTAAACTTCATTTAAGTCCTGAATTCTGATTTCCATTGCATATATTACCTCAGGCCAGAATTTTATACAAATTAAAGTGCACGCAGGAGAGTTTAATAATTAAATAACTGCAACTCTTGGCTAGACAGCAGATTACGGGCCAGTCGCCAAATGAAGCGAAATTGAGCCAAAACTGGTAACGTCTTGGCGTCATGAAAATCGTTAGGATTTAAGGTTACAGTTTATATCATTTAAGCGGGCTTTTTGAATTTTCGTCATTTCACTGTGCTTCTGGTAAACTATGTGAGCAAAATGGCTGACGTCGAAAGAGTTGAACGTGTGGATTTTACTTATTTGATTCGGTTGCAAGATAAGGGCGAACGATGTGTGATAGAATGGTGCATGAATTATGGTTTGATTACGAATGTCCTAAGAGTAAAAATAGTATGAAATTCCTTGAAATGAAAGATGCGACAGATTTGTGTGAATGGAGAGCGTGTGTCCATTATATGTGGTTAAGCACATGGTTGAAATGAGCCGTAGAGTCGGTGTTGAATGAGCGCGCTATTTTGAATTTCATCTCCATTGTATTGTTACATTTTAGTGCGGATATAAACAAATGCGAGTTTCTACTATTTATTATAAATAAAAATTTATTGTAAAAATATAAATAACGTAGTTAAAATTGTTTAACCATTTTTTTTTTACTATAACATTGCTTATGTTTCAGTAGACCGAAATTTTGAATTTTCTTTTTTTTCTTCTGCATTTTTTTTTAAAAAGTTTTAAATTAAATATGAATCAATGCTTTCCGATCATTTATTGCTCATTTACTGCTTATTTCAATTTCTTAAATTTCGTGCTAAAACGTTTTACTCCATTTTGCTACTGTTCAGTCTTAAAAATGGTATATATTATGAAAAGTTTTAATATTGTTGATGCTATAAAATACATAGTTATTAACTTTCAAATACTTTATCGCTGTTTTTCTTGAACTTCTTTCTGTTTTAGATATTTTTGCATGTTTACAGGTTGTTAAGATATTTTTGCATGTTTACATGATCAATTTTTTGCATGTTTACAGGATTCATTCAAATTCGCAACCATCTAATATGGCGGTATGATGAGTTAGTGATTTTCTAAAACGCGCGAAAATAACCGATTTGGCGACTTTTCGAAAATGCGCCAAACTGGCCTGTAATATGCAGTTTTAACTAACTCTTAACCTTATTGCGAGAAGATGCAATTTGTTGTTCGTATTGTTGTGACTCATCTCACTTGTCTGACAGTAACATCAGAACAAGCCCACGAAATTCATCGTGGCAATGAGTGTAAGATTGCGCCTGTCGTTGCCAATAGCCTTGAGCACCATATAGGTGAAAGTACGATTTTGCTCTGTTCAGCCCCAAATTTTGATGGAGAGCACCCCGGAGAGACGGGTTCAAGTGTCTCTCACCCCTCTTCCCTTACCAGCGACCTTCAGAGGACTTTCGGCTCGACATATATTTAGAGTGCCCTCATGCGTCTAGGATACTACATTTACAAACATCCATGCCTTCTGCGGGATTCAAACCTGGGTCCTTCGATATTGCAGTGGGCTCGTCTAACCACTATACCATCTGGGCGGCTTGCTGTTCGTTACTGGAAGCACCGATCCAGCTGGGGTTGGCAAGTGACCCCTTTTATGTGATTAAGCTAAGGATAAAACCAAATGTCTTATTTCAGAAGATCTGATTTGGATGTTCATACATCTGTAGTCACCTGATTAATATTATTTATTGTCGATAAGTAATAGACCTTTTGTTTTTTAAATACTCGCTTTAGCTGTAATTCGGAGTACTAAAGCGGTTGCTCTCTGTTATTCAGACATTAACAAAATTCCGAAAAAATGAACATACAATTTTAAATAGTTTAGGTTTGGTTTGGTTTGGTTTAGTTGATTATGGCAAATCACACTAGGAGTATGTGCCTAAAGGGAGGGATGCTTTCGTGGAGGACTTTCTGAGGGAAACTGGCTCGTATGCACGTTATACATGGGGAAAACCATAAAAACGCCCATGCAGGCAACTGTAATCAAGCCCAGGTCCGAACTACCAGTGTTCAGCGACATTACCTCTCGAACGTTGGTGGGCCCCCCTTGAAATAGTTTAAGTACTAGGATTAAAAATCGTACACAAATATAAATGGCTCTATATTTATTACACTTGCTTTTCGTTTTGCTTTATTCCAATCAGGACTTCATATTTATGAATTTATGGTGAGGAATTCAGTGCTGATATTTTGTTACGTTTATACGTTGTCCCAGATTTTGTTGAGCAGTTGTTGGAATAAATTGTAAATCCATGACCCGACCGCTAAGAAATAATTTTTTCAGAGTCCATATTTTCTGGTGCCCGAAATTAAAGTATATGATATTTAAGTTATGCAACTGTTATTCTGAAAACCAAAATGATAGCTCATTATCCATTTTAGTTTAGTTTATTTTATTGTATTTAGTTTATCTTGCAAAGAAGAATTATCTTCGATATCTTTACAATCCCGAATACCCAATTTTTCCGGTACGTGTAAATCTACTTATCTAGAAATACATAACAGTTAAAGAATCAGCTGCTCATATTCTCTACATAAAGCGCGAAAAAATTTAAAAAATAACAAGATTTAGCGATACAGAGCTATTTGACAATTTTTAAATTCTCAAAATGCAGTTTAAAAAATCTGGAACGTCGGCAAATTGATAAATTAATGCAACGAAAATATAATGAAAGAAGAAGTAACAAGCGAAAGGTACTTGTTTGGATTGCCAACATGCGGTAACTTAAAATGAAAATTTAAAAAGAATTGATAGAAATTGAATCTTTGAAAAATTTGAAATTAAGTCAGAATACTTCTGAAATTCATTTTACTGTGGCAAGATGTCTCAGACTGTAGTTAGATTCGTGCGATATAGACTGTACATTTTGCACGATAATAAATACGTTTAGTTCAAGCTGAATTTATAGTACAGATGACGGGCAGTAAAAATGATACAAAAAAGTAATCTTTTCTACACCAGTTGCAGTAGGACAATGAATCGAATTACAGTAGTTTAAGAAATGCAAGACCATCGTGCAATTCACCGATGGGTTTACATCGAGGCGGACTGACTGAATGTGAACGGTAGATATTTCGTAGTTTTCATTATGGGTAATATGAATAGGAGTCATTTAAATAGACCTCCGTGTTTTAAAATTTTTCCTGCCATAACCCCACATTTGGAGCCCTGTCTCCTAACAATAAAAAATGCTACAAATATTTCACCTGCCTAAATTTATTTTGAGCATATCGTAAGATGCATTTTTTGCCTTATATAACGCCAGAGATTTATCGACACGCACAGTAGAGAAATAAAATAGAATATAGAATTTTACGGAAGAAATGTGCCTCATGTCCCGTATAATCCCGCGATATATGATGGAGATTTTGATTTCTTTTAAGATTCATTATTTGATGAAATTTCTGAATTCGCTTTCATAGCTGTTGTCTAATTCAGTTTAAGAACGAAGCTTCTACTGAGTGGGGGTTGGGGGTGGTTTTCTATTTTTCATTAACGATAATTTCTCTCGAACTTTCATATTCTTTTAAAATCTGATACTTTAATACTTTTGGTTGGTATACTCGCCTGCAGCAGGTGACAGTTTTCCCTACTTTTGCCAGTTACTGAAGAGAGTGTCATTAGGGCCTGACCTGTGATGCGACCATAAAGAAAATTCTCCCTAACAGATAAGTCCCTGTCGAGGAGAGATTTAAAATCTGAAATCAGAATTTTCAATTAAATACCTTCTTGCGTAATTTCAAATGCCTGATTGTATGATCTTGACACAATACCCAGACTATATTGTATGTGTTTATATCTCCGCATAAGACATAGTTTCTACATATAAGACTCCGTATTAGTTTGAAATTAAAAGTCTAAACTAAGGTCTCCTTAACTTTTAGACATGGCAATATACGGGATTCCAAGTAAAATAAAGTTATCTGCAGATTAAAAGTGTTTACTAAATATTGAGAGAAATTTGCGTTTAGTAAAAAGTAAATATATATAATGTAACGTAAATAAAGCTTAAAAATTTGATTATAATTAACTTCAGAGGACGGACATCAGTGTTTCGCAAAGCAAAACTTTGTGCTAATAAATTCTTGATCTAAAGCTATCGGAAGAAAAGTTCGCATAACTGCATATTGCAGTTTTACTGAAAACTGGGAAAGCATTTTCGATGAAAAATTAAAATTATTGGAAATAAAAAACAAAAATTAGCTGCAAATACGAATCTAACTACTTTTGTTGGTGCAACTCTGTTTCTGATATTACTGAAAGTTTTAAAATTTCGTCAGAAAGTTTGCTGTTGGCTATCAGATTCGTTAGAAGTTTCGACACTGTCGAGCAAAAGTCCGGCATTTAAAGCTATTGTTCAGTATTGTAAACAGCTAATTGTTCACCTATTGTCGCTGAACACTGGTAGTTTGATCCGGGTTCGATTTCAGGTGAACGGGCTGGCTGTATGGGCCTTTTCGTGGTTTTCCCTATATGTAACGTAAATAGGAGCCAGTTTCCATTAGAAAGTCTTCCACGAAGGCATTCCTTCTCTTAGGTAGTTAGCTCTCTAATGCTTTGTCATAATCAAATAAACCAAACCAATCTTTTACTATTATATATTTCTTGACGAGTGATATATATATTTGGGGAAAACAGAGAAAGTTCAAGTTTAAAGAGATTATCCATATTATTATTTTTTATTGAGGGTAGTAAGTAGCGGCCTTTTACTTGCAGCTAATCATTCCACTTGCTTATTACACTGCATTGTACTTCAAATTTTATCTGGCTTGAATTAGCTACAGTTTCCTTTTTTTCTGACATCAACTCAGAAGTACATATTTGTTTAAGTGCGAAATATTTTACGGCAAAAAGCTGTTAAAATCGAACTTTCAATTTATTTAAAATACAACCCCAGCGACGCGGGGATGAAAGCCATAAAGACTTTGGTAATTTACTTCTAATTTGGTTCCTGGTGATTAAACCGGCTGTCTGCATTTGGTTTCCATAGTTTTATCCAAATTTATCTTAAATATGTACTAGTTTTTCCACAGAAATTCACCATGAGAGCATACATACAGATCGCTTCTCATACGGATAGTCGTCGTGTGTTTTTGCTCTCGTCAAATAATCTAATTCAGTCTTTAAACTGCTAACTTCAGTTTGCTAAGTTTCTAAAGGAAAGCTTGAAGTTAACTTACACTCAGAACTGAACAGGTAATAGTTTTAATACAAGACTAATATAATAATAATTTTAAGCTTTTAGAAAAGCAGTTAATTACTTTAAAATATCGTAGCATTTTGAATTTCTTTTTGCGTACCAATAAGGAACTTTAAATTAAAAATTATCACGCAAATTATTCTTGCTAGTAATGTTAGCGAAACAAAGCTATTAATTAAAATTACACGCAGGAATCTATCCCAGCCGCCATAAAACAAAGTGCACATTCCTTTGTCTGATTTCCAGACCAGTGCTAGATTGCTCGCAGCGCAACGGGCAGCGAAATTATGGGCAACCGAAATTCCAACATCGAAATTCCTACATCTCTCTCCCCGACGCCTATCCTAGTGGTGTTAAAATCTGCCTAATCAGCTTCAACAGCATCCCCTTCCTCGCTGGGAACATAAAATAGAAAGAAGGAGCAATGTACTCATGAGGGTCATTTATCTGAAAAGAAGAAAATTTCCTTCTTTTTACGTGTTTGCTCTTAGCTCGCAGCCTTGTTACTCGGAGGAAGTTAATAATTCTGGTATTGTAAAGCTATAAAATGGATATCCTTTTCCCAGAAATCTCCGTCAGACTCTTGTCAAATTCTTATCTCTGTAGCCTTTTTTTTTTCCGCGGGAGCGGGAGTAATCATCACTAGTTCATTTCCGTCTTATTTTTTTAAGGAGTTTAAGGGAGATAAAAAATTGATTCCTGGAGGAGGGGGAAAACTGTTCCTTAAATAGGGGGCCAATAAATATAGCTAGTGTTTTTAAGGCAGTGGAGGTTTACTTAAAACGAAATTTGCGTAGTATTATTAGTAAACACCGGCATGAAAGTAAACTTAATTTAATATGGAAACTACCAAGCTCAGTAGACAAACAGGAGGGTGGGCCCAACGATGACGTTCCCTACTTTTAAAAGTGAGAGAAAGAAGCCACAAAGGGAGTAATTCCTTTTGAGCAAAGCAGGAGTCAGCGAAGTCGTGTAAAATCAAACCTTGTGGTATCGTGTAAAATCAAATCTTGGAATCTACTACAGCCAAAAAGAACTGAAAATATACAGACAGACATGCATGACTCTAAATTTTATAATGCTATGTGAAACCATGAAGTACGAGTATATGCTACTGACTCTAAATCAAGGGCTATTACAGAATCAGAAGCCGATGCAACAGCTGTAACTTGGTCCAAATGAGATAGGTATGTATTTTTTAATAAAAATTAGCTTTCATTTTAATAAAAATGAAAGCTAATTTAAAACTGAGATGGCAAAGCTTAGTCCTATGCTTATGAGATGTTTCTGTGTAACATATGTCGGCTTCATGTTTTCAGCTATATCATTAGAGCAAGGTACGTTTTTTAGTTAAACTTTAATATGCATTAAAAGAAGACTGCTTACTTTTAATTAATACAGTGTTTACATTGCATTACAAGAATCAAGCTAAACTGACACTGGTTAAACATCTGCCAATATACAAACATGTTATCAGTGATATGTTGAGATGAAATGCTTAATTCTACAATGTTTTATATTGTATGCATAGCAGACAACTTGTTGAAGAGAATTAAAAACTAAAGGTTCCACCATTTACAAACTAGTTAAGATAGCTGAGTGCTGGCAGTTTGCCTGCGTTACAACCCAGGGGAACGGGCTTGCTGCACTGTTGTTTTTGTGGTTTTTCCCATGATTAACGTAAATAAGAGCCAGTTCACCTTAGAGAGTCCTCCACGAAAGCAGATAGTCCTCATGAGCCTTGCCTATTATAATTTAACTTAACTTATAAAAACTAATCAAAGTTTAATACCATTTTTATATGTCGCAAAAGTCTTTTCTCTTTTAAAATTAACTAAAGAGTAACCTTTCCTCAGCACAAGAACTAATAGAATTTTCCCTTTATATACTACGTGGTATAAAGTAAAACGAAAGTATAATTAGTAATAAAAGCTGTTAAAATATCATAAGAGTTGAACATATAAAATACTATAAAGCTTCTGAGAAAAGCTTTGCTTAAAAATTGTAGCTCAAAACATAGTTACAAACTTAAGTATTGCGACTTGAAACATTTTTAAATTCCCAATTTTAGTACGTAGTTAGGATCAGTCAAGAGCTACAGAGGCTGTTCGCCCATTTTTTAGACGATGTATATTGTATTCACAAAACTAAATTACATAAAATTCTTGTGTTTTAAATGTTCTATTTGACATCCCTTATTCTGAACGATATTTCGATACCGCAATTTTCAGGATAATAATGCCTTTTGAAGTGTCAGAAGAGGTATTCTATCCCATTCCCTCCGAACAGCTTTCCAGAGTCCTGTTAGGGTTTGGGGACAACGTTTGGATAATGCAGTTTTTAAAAGTCCGAAAGCACAAAAATCCATAGATGACACATCGGGAGATTTAGTAGGGATATCAGTGAAGGATTATGGCCTTGATATTAAGTTTTTTGTTTCATTTCTTTTAGGAAATTTACAGTGGACTTTGATGTGTGACTCCTAGCTTTGTCCCGATGGAGTTTCACAGATGGATGGCACTGTGGGTAAAGCGATGGTATTTCATTCAGAAACATTGGCGATAAAATATGTTTCGGATAGTATTTGGAGTTAATCTTGACATATTTTGCACTCTCTTTATTTTTAACTCGCAATTATAAGAAAAACCAGCAACAATCCTGAATCCCTTAGAAAAACTTTCTTTCCATTCTTTGAACCACGTACTTAAATTTTTTTCTCCCCAGAATTTTGCAGCGTGTCCTGCGTCGAGCGATATGCTTCGGAAGAAGACGATACACATTGCGTTTTTTCGCTTTCTTAAGATTTAAATCAACGTTTATCATTTTGTTTACAGTGGACACCGAGCATTTTAATGATTTTGCAACTGTCCTTTGACTAGGGGGATTTTCTTTTAACATTAAACAACGTACCTTTGCAATAGTCGAAGATGTCCGTTTTTTCCTTGGATACTTGTTTGGAATTTTTGTCTCACTCGAGGCTCCAATTTGACGTTTTTTTCCCTTTCTTGTTGACGAGATTACCTATCGACGCTTTAGATATCATAAAACCATGACTCTCACATCGTTTTTGGATAACGGAGTATGCATATTTCTCTTCGGAAAGAGCGTAAATGTAGCCTTCGAACCACTGCTTTGTTAAATTCTCCATTTTGAATAAAAACAAAACTTTCAAGGCACAGACGATAATTTTAACTTTTAAAAACATAGTACAATTGCAATTACGTCTTTTGCAGCAAACGAATTTTTATTACCGCTTACCAAAATCGTCTAAAAAATGGGCGAACAGCCTCTGTATAGTGGTTTCGGAATGACTTTAAACTAGTATAAAACCGCAGGCATTTCGACATTAATATACGCAACATTTTCTTGGTGTTCACCTTTCTTATTAAAAGTTTCAAAATAAGAATTAATAAGAAAGACAAATATTCACAGTAATATAATTTTCATGGATTTCTAACGAATTCTCGAATTTTTCTTAATTTATTAATCAAAAGAATATTTTTATTAACCGTTATATTTATTTTTCTAATTCTGATTAAAAATTTTTTTTATCATTTTCACAATTTTTGATTATATGCAAAATTTTTGCAGTTTTTTTATTTATTCTTATAACTTTCCATTTAGTTTATTCTTCAAAGTCCTACAATAATTCATATGCACTAAATTTATAAAATTTAGGTTGATTCACTGAAGAAATCCTTCAAAAGTGACAAGACTAAGTTTTATTAAATAAATTCTTGAAAATTCGAGTTCAGATGTTTTTTATTGGTCATTTTCGTTTGCAAATTCTTAAAATTAATAATTTGTTCGAAGTACGTATTTATTTGAATTACTATTTTCAAATACCAGGTCTCAAAATTAACGCTTCTTCCCAGAAGGATAGAATTTTCATAAATTTTTGGGTACTTGCATAATATCCCGTCGACCGTAAAAGGTTCGCCAAGCAGCGTGATTTAGAGCTAATTATGGGCTAGACGTGAAGCACTAACACATTCACAACATCTGCACTTTCGTTTGATGTAACACCTATTGATTATCGATAAGCCATCTTTTGTTTTTATGAACTAAGATGTAAATTAACTGTCATTCTATACTTTTTTCTTGTATTTTGAAAAAAAAAAAAAAAAAAAAATAACATTTGGAGCCTTCCTTCGTAGAATAGAAAGCCGTGAATAATTTTCAAAGTTATGGGATCTTACCATCAAAAACGTGTGCATTAATGGACACAATGTGATCATCTGAATACGGGCGACAAAACAGAACATAGATTGGAAAAATTGCCTGCGTAAAGTTTTGTACTCATAGTACCCTAAGCGAAGCTTCCCGTAAAATCGGCAGGCCTAACAAAACAGCAGTAATCGATGAAAGCCTTTTACGAAGTTTAAATTAATTCTAATATTATACATTTTACACGATATGATTAAAAATAAATTATCCCTCTCATAACACAATGTACCCCCACATTTCCTTACACTATTTCGGAACACTGTCTAATGAACAACGGTTCTTTAAGTCAGCTTATAGTCCAACGTAAGTAAGAAAACTCTTCGAATCAACGTAATTACGCAACTCAGCGTAATTTTATATATATATAAAAGGCTGCACTCCAATGACTCTCTTTCTAAACATGGAGTAACCTTACCGGACCACTGGAGAAATTTTCTTCTCTTCTTAACTTAAAATCCTGCAACGCAAACTGATAACAACAAATGCATGAAAAAACTCAAATTTTTATTCCTGTTTCAGCTTCATAGTACAAATGAAGGGATTTACAAAACTGAACTTTTCCTGCTTACAGTCAGAGAATGCGGTATATGCTCAAATTATTTACAAATCAGATGATAAAACCTAAATAACCTGGCTATTATGCTGATGCGTCTTGTTGTTGTGTTGTGACTTATCTCACTTGTGTGACAATAACACCAGAACAAGCCCAGGAAATTCAAGGTGGCAAGAGCCTTGATACAGGTGACAGTACGACTTTGCTCAGCTCAGTCCCCCCAATTTTGATTGAGAATATGCCGGGGGACGGGTACGTGGGCCTCCCCCTCCACTTCCTCTACCACCAACCTATTTAGAGGAGTTCCGGCTCACCGCGTACTTAGGGTGCTTCTATGCCGCACAGACACTCAGCGTCGTTAACCACTATCCCGGATGGGCGGTGCTGATGCGCATTCTGACGTTATTGCGAGTGAAAAGCTGACCAACAAACAATACAGCATTCCAGCAGGAAGAACTAGAATTATCAGGTTATGGGCCTAAGTTGCTGAAGTGCTGTCTGTAAACTTAGATACTTGTTCAGTATTTAAACTCATTTAATTTGAATTTTCTGATGGAATAGATGGAGCAATAAAATTACAGGAAATATTTAACGTAAGAAATAACTTATTCACTAAAATAAATCTTATAATGTAAGCTCTGAAATCTTCCTTTTATTAATAAATTTAATATTTTTTTTTCTTAAATCAGTAATTAATAGAAGCGTAGCTTAAACCATGTTGCTGTTTTAAATGACCGGATACCTGCATATTAATGCATTCCTTGAGAATAGCTAATAATCAACTGTCATTTAGCACTCTCATCACCGAAAACGTTACAAAGGATGCACAACAGAGGCGACCGAATTACACCCGTGTGAGGAGGGAAGGGAAGTTTGTCCCAGTGTTGACAGAAAACACCCAGGAGGACGGATCTAAGGATCTCCGACTCCTCGTCCTCTACCACTAAACCTCTCGAGGGGACTTTCGTCTCGCCAGTTTCTATGTGCCTCCATACCGCACAGACGTTATACACTAATAGCGTCCAAGCTTTTTACAGGATTTAACCCGGAATCAGCGATAAAGCAGTAGAATTGCCAACTTCCATGCGATGAAGGCTGGAACTTAAATTGTTAAATTAGACCAATTTATGAATAAAAGCGCAAAGCGCGGAAAATAGCTACAAAATTGAAGTTGCGATTTCTTTTGCTCGAAAGTCTCTTAACTACGAGAAAACAATAGTTAGCTTTAAAGTCAGTCTCGTTCCACCAGTGGTTGAAAGGTTAACGATTTCTGAATCCAGGTGAATGGGCTAGATGCATGGTTGGTTTTGCGCTTTTCCCATTGTATAACGTGAATATGAGCCAATTTTCCTTATAAAATCCTCCACAAAGGCCTTCCTCATTCTAAACAGATAACACTTTTTGTGTATAGTAAGAGATATGTAGTCAAACCCTTTAATTTAAACTCCAAATGCCCCTTTCTCTAGTTTATTAATTATTAGTTTTCTAAGTTTATTAGTTTTTTTCTAGTTATTATAAAGATGACTTCTTGTTTTCTCCATTGATAATTCCCATTAGTTTATAATTGCTATAGTTGTTGTTACATATTTCTCAAAGTTCAAGAAAGTGGCCATGAGTTGAACGCTGGCTTTTATAAAAGAAATATCTTTAGTTTCTGTTTCGAAGTACTGGGTGTTACTGTTTTTCCCAGTACAAGCGTTGTAAGTTGTTTTCCTCATCGATAAGAACTGTGAATAGATGTATACTAATTTAGCAACTCTTGCATTTTACACATTAAGGCAATAAACCGAAAGAACTTTTGGTTTTAAAATACAAATATCTCTAATTTCATTTTCGAAATACTGGATGATGTTATTAGGAAAATTCTTTTCCCTGAGTGTTGTATTTACCTGCGGGAGAAAGAAAATGTACTTGGGATTTTAAAGAATTCTTTGGACATTCCTTTACCGTCATTTGTGCAAAAGAGTTATTATATAAAATTAATTCAATTATAATAAGCGTAATATAGTGTATTTATTATAATGTACACTGTGTCCCCCCAAAAAAAAGCGGGGGGGGGGAGACAGTTCATATCTCCCGTTCTACTGAGCCGATTGACGAAATTCAAATTGTTCTTTTCATGTCTCGAAAGCGCGACTTAGAATATATATTAGATTTATATATAGCATTTGTTCTAACGTAGGTATTTTGACACAAAATTGGACTTTTTCTGAAATAACATACCATTTTTTTTTACATTTCGATTCTAAAACTCAAATTATGCCAAGATATTAAATTTGGTAATTTTTGGTCAGAAATTTATGGAGAAATTTAAAAATTTATCTTGGCGCATTTTTTTCATTTTGCGCCAAGAATAATTCACATGGCGGAATTCTTAATTTACAGTAACCCACTTACTTTCCTTTTTTTGATGCATGAGAGGAAAAAAGGTCCATCGTTCATTCTTTCAAATAATTTTAACAAAGTGCGTAAACCACATTTTCGTTATTATCGCTTATATTAAATACGGCAAATTTCAAAACTCGACAGAATGTAAATTCACGTATATCTTAGGAAATTTTGAATAAAAAACTCTACATTTTTTGCAGGTATGCTTAGAAATACATGTACTTGAAAATGATGTTAAAAATTTTATAGGTTATGCTACAAAAATCTTTTCTAAAAATTTATAAAAAATATTTAAAAATACAAATTTAAAAAATAAATCATAAAAAAATGTGCGTATTATATTTAGATTAAGCCTAAATTTCCAATTCTGAAAGAAGGAATCAAGTAAATTTAATAAAAAAAAGAGATATTAATAAATATTTACCAAATTCAATTAACATGGAGGAGCTGAAATTTTGAGAGCTATTTTTTTTTAAAACTACTCGTGCGATTTTTGCAAAACTTGGTAATCTGGCATAATTTTTGTCGTAAAAACTAAATATGGAAAACAATTGGTGTGTTATTTCAGCAAAAGTCCGATTCTGTGTCAAAATACGTATGTTAGAACAATGCTATATATAAACCTAATATATATTCTAAGTCACGCTTTGAAGACATAAAAAACGCAAGTTGAATTTCGTCAATCGGACCAGTACAATGGGAGATATGAAACTGTCCCCGTTTTTTTGTTTTTGCGTAGTGTAAATTCAGGTAGTTAATAGAGTGAAACTTTGTTTTGATTGTTCTAATATAAACGAAACAAAAATACCTTAGTATAATATTGCATTAATTCAGCTTCAGGCTTGCTATCGGCAAGTTTTCTCATTTCGCTCATGTGTGCGAATTCTGGAATTTACAAAAACTTTTAATCAAATCAAACGAAAGTGACAGCCAAATTTTTAAACCCAAAAGACAAATAGCTGTTGATAAATTGAGAATTTCCATAAGCTTTCTTTCGCTAAACATCTTTATTTGCAGTAACTGAAATTAAATTCTCGAGTTTGGTTTTCCTTAAATGTTCTCGATAAATATATTTGCCAAATAGTTTTACTATAAATTTCTAAGAAGTTATTTATCTTGTTGGTAGTCAACGTTTACAATTCTGAAATTCATTATTCATGGTGCTGAATTCTTCTTTTCAGGATCGTCAATCCGATTCCGCTCATTGGTGATAAATGCGAAACTTTCTTCGTGCAGCTCAATTTTCGTGCGGTTCAAGAATGATGAGAAAAATGTACTAAAGAACGCATTTTCTGATGGTCTTAGGTCTGCTCTTTGTTGTAAATTCTTTCTTCAACCACGATACAGTATGAGATTCTTTTCTACGCTTTCATAAAATATATTTCAGGGCTTATTTTCTTTCCCTTTCCACTCATATTTTTTACTTTTATCGATTTTGTGGCAAAACCTTTTTCCTGAATATATTTGAAACGGCCCAAGCATCTCAATAAGGGAAGAAAAATGTATTGGAAGAAATATTTAAGATACATTAAAACTTAGTATTGATTTGCTATTATCTAGTAAAAATGCTTTTTTAATCTATAATTTCTTTTTCTCTGTGTAAACCCTCAAATTGAACAATTCCTTTCCGAATGAACAATGATTCCTTACTAGAAGCTAATTGCATATGTGAGAGGAATTTTTACCAAACTTCTTTAGTTTCAATTGATCATGATAGATCCATTTTACAGCGGTTGCCACGAAAGAAATATTGAGTCAGTTCCAATTAGTATGCTTTGTAAATGTTTCTTTAACTGGGAAATAGAAGCGTTTATCATTAAGTAGAGGCATTTAGATGCAAGTGAAGCATATTAAGTTAGTCTAATCCCTCTTAGACGCAAAGCTTTATTCTTATTCATTAGAAACGGGAATTGCATTTTTAGTTCAAATTTCACATTTATCATGCTTTTAAACATACAATTATGGACAAATGTCAAACTTGTATTTTGAGTATCAATGAACTCTAAAATATTCTTCAGCTACTACTTTGTCTTATTAATATATATTTAGTTAGTGCATATGACTTAATGTACTGGCACCTATGCTCACACAGAATGCATTTATCTTAACTCTAACCGGAGACTTTCCTTTGCAGCAAGTTTCGCAATTAAATAGATGAATGGGTGTTTACAATTACTTATACATGGGCAACTGCTAAGGCTTCGCCAAAATTTACTGCTTGATAGGCTATGTTAATGATCTATAAAAAAAACACGAACGCATCAGAATTTAATCTGAGTAAAATCAGTCACTAATACTTCAGGATTTTGATAGCAAAGTGCTAAGACAGTTAAGCATTATATATCATTTCTTATGAAGAGAGAAATTAGGATAATTTGAAAGGGGAATATGCTGAAGCGAAAAATTCTGGTTCCAATGAAGCAAAGCCTAAATTTATAATTCTAGATATAATGGAGGATTCATATTCGCAACGACGAAACGCTTTATGGAAACAAACACATGGCGATTTTGGCTTCAAATCAACAAAAGGAAAGGGAAATTTATATACAAATCTACTCCATAAAAATACCTCTCCTTCGGAGCAAACTGAGGAGTTATGTTTAAAGTAAGAGAAAATACCTTGATTCTTTTCAAATTATTTTCATGTTTAGCATAAATATAATTAATCTGTCAAAAAAAAGGAGGATATCCTATAAACGGTGGTTTAGGTAGTTGGTTAATTGAACACGACAGATCATATGTGGACTATCTGCCTAAATGCAGGGATATCTTCATGAAGGACATTCTGCTTGGTTTGGGCAGGGATGCCTTTCTTAAGGACTTTCTAAAGGAAACTGGTTCTTATCACGTTACAGATGGGGAAAGCCCCGAAAATGCCTACGGAGCCAGCCCGTTCATTCTATATCGAACCCAGATCGAACTAGCAATGTTCATTGACTTCACCGCTCAATCACTTGTAGGTTTAGGGGAATTTATGAGGGTGGATGGCTGCTATTCATATTACACATAGGAAAAATCACAGAAATGTCCATATACTGAGCCTGTTTGCCTGGATATGAAACGGAATCCAAATACCATGTTCAACGATCTTAGCTCCCAAATATTGGTGGCTTGTCGCGAGCAGATAATTGTCGACTTTAAATATTTGAGTCTTATGATAGAGATTTAAGTATTTCATTTGAAGAATATATTTTACTTGCCGAAGAATACTTAAAGGAAAAAATTTTACATTTAAGATCAAGTTTAATACAATAACGGATGTAAACGAATAATTAAACGAATAAATAATAAGCTAAAACGAATAAATAATGAAATACGAATAAATAAACGAATAAGTCGAATAATTATGGTTCTATTATCCCGGTCGATTAAGAACCTAATTGTCATCTGTAACGTCTTCTGAGCGTAAAAATTATTCTCGGACTATGTTAGCAGCTTAATTAAACACGCAAATCCGGTACAAAATATTACTTTATTGCCCATATTTTAAGATAGAAAATTAGCACAATTTTATTACACTGATATGCATACAGAATAAAATATAGACTGCATCTTATCAGTATAATACCTTTTATTTAAGAGAGTGAACATTTAAAATATTTTAAATGTTGAAATAGAAAAATGTATTAGAAGTAATAATTCATGACAACTGCAAAATGTGTTCACGTAATTAACTGGAAATTAATTTTCACCACCTTGAAATTACACTAAAAAATAATGTACGTGAAAAAAATATAGACGCCTAACTTTGCCAATTTGTTTAAATCTTCGAAAAATTGCAAGCTGCCGAAACTAAAATATCGCTTGATGATTAACATACAGTTTTAATCTGCACTGTAAGCAACAGTGACTGATTTTTTTAGCCATGTTTGCTTACCTTGCAGATTAAAAAGGTACGTTTGTTTACTGTGCAGATTTAAACAATGCAGTTGCTTATTATGCAGATTAAACCATTAAAATCAGTAGTCTGACGACTGACTAAAACTAAAACAAATATAAAATCGGAAGCGACTGTCTAAAACTAATATAAAGTTTTAAGAAAACTGAAGTTATTGTTAGTCATTTGATATCTGTAATTATTCTCAATATTCAACCATACAGTAATTAACTCTCTAGGATAACTGACTGCAAAGCAAAATTGTCGGGTTGCATAGGCTACTTCCCAGCATGGCCCAATTCTATTTTCTATCTTTCCTTAAATATGAAAAAAATAATGCAGTAAAATAATAATAATTAATAATTAACATAATGCTTTTAAAAGATTTTTCAAAAAATATATAGAAAAGGGTAGAATTTGGCTCACTGCTAGCTTCAAAATATAGGTAATTCTTGAGAATGCATATTATGCCACTTTTGCGAGTATGCGTTTTTTCAGTTAATGTCAATAACGCATTTAAATGAGTCAATACATAATGGGCAATGAGTAGATTAATTCCTTAACAATTTCTCTAATATAATTTACATTTCGACACACTTTTTGAAATTTTATAACTTCCATAATGTGAGTCTGGATCTCATTCGCTCTGTCGAATATAGAAACCAATCCATTTGCTCTGCTCTTAATATCTTTTTCAGGAATTGGTATGCGTCTCTTTATGTATTGATAATCCATTCCCGTGAGCACCAAGAAAGCAAACAAATGACATAACACTGCAGCCATGCATCCAAAGATATTCTTTCTACTGGAACCCATATTTCACATTTTCCCGCTCCTTCTCTACAGATAACAGAAAGAATCTGTAAGGATCACTTTGATGAGATTTTGCAGTACAATAAAGAGAATGATGAAAACTTTTATGAGCAGCCTTCCTGTGGCGTCCAAACATAATAAGGATATAAGACAAGACGCTGTGCTATAGATAGCTATAGACTCTATGCGGATACCTTAGCAGTATAAGTCTATAGTATAGCGTCTCGAGAGCTTCATAGCGACAATAGTAATAATAATAAAAACATAACTGGGAAATTAGCTAATTTTAGTAATTAATTGGGAATAATTCTATTAAAAATCGGAGAGGACTGGTTAAAATTTTTGAAATAAAAATTGGCTTGAGTTAGTAAATCATACAACATTTTATCTTTTATTAGACTGATTTCTTGGGATGGATTCTGAACTATTATTATCAATCACTGATCCGCAATACGCAATTTTGGAAGAAAGTGATTACGACTGGTTGGAGTAACATATACCGAAACAACACTTCAGCGTGGTACTTCTTTACATAAATATTACATCAGTAGTACCCTGACGTATGGTTTAGATGGATTTAGAACCAACGTAAGTTGAGAAGTCAGCTAGGTGCTTTCGCGCCATAATCAGGGACACAATAAAATAAGCAAAATATTTGTAGGTTAGGGATAAAAATAGTGAGTTTGATTCTAACAGATAAAGAAGTGTATCATAAGGATGATTAGATAGATAATTACTTCAAATAGAACGTACAGGGTATCTAAATAGACAGGAATGCATTCGTGAAATAGTTTTAAAGAAATTGACATTTACAAATGGCAAGCTTGTCAAAACTGAGAGAAAAGCCAGTGCACTAGCTCATTCTGCAGAAAGAAAGTTAATTCTAGTCGAAATCGCCAGCATCTAGTTGTTTTAATTGCGTTATCTTTCCTTTCTAATTATACAAAATCCCACCATCGATAGTAAAGCTATACACATTTCAAAAGTCACTTAAACATGAATTTCTTCTTCAAGAAGTAGCAGGCGGATTTCTGTATGTGTAACGTGAATAAGAGCCAGTTTTCCATAAAAAGTCCTCCACGAACGCATACTTCCTTTAACACGGGTAGCCCTTTCGTGATTTGACGTAATACAAATCAATATTCCAAATCAATTCAGTTTTAGGAGCAGTAGACTGCATTACGTTTACAACTCTTTCTTAAAATTAAATACGGAGGGACTTTCGTTGTTATCTGTAGAAAAAATCGAAAGGTAAAGGGGACAAAAGAGGTAAAGCTCAGAATAGAAAATGAGCAGAATTCTCTAACATGCAGTTTCAGTATATACATATATAAAACTATGAAGTTGCAGTTACCAACAAATTTTATCTAGCTTTAAAATTAAGCTGTAGCCCTTCTCTTACATCCCCTGATACAGATAGATATGTTTGAAGGAAGAGGCACTTTACTGTCTGGATAGATGATTTGCCATACTACACTTTTTTGAGTTTTATTGCTAAACTACAACTGAATAACATTGTACTAGGTGTAAAATAATGAACATAAAATAAGATGAACGGAGTGAAAAGCTAATGAGAAGTCTGCAGCTATAAAACGGAACATAATATAGAAATTTCGCTTTAAACAAGTATTTCCTGGTACCATAAAAATGGTTGCTTTAAAACTTCATAGGAAATGGCAGAGGAATGTCTTTTATAGACTTCAAGATGGATCTGAATTTAAAGCTACTCTTATATCGACGGTTTCATTTATTCTATGAAATAAAAGTTATCGAGGAAAAAAAAACGATGTGCTTTGAGAAAGAAAACACTGAAGCAAAATAAAATAACAGGCAATGTCGTAAAATTTATCTTTGCCTTCAACATTTGAACAAGCAATTATGTTCAACATTGTAACATAATTGCTTGTTCAAATGTACCAAAATATTATGTCAGCGTTTTGGGGAAAATGACCTTTCTCTCTTTTCTCTTCTTTAAGGGGACGGTGGACTTTAAAAATTAGTTTTTTAAGTTTCTGTGTTTTCAACAAGAAATTTCATAATATACATATTATAATATCAGTCTATAAAATATATGTTCAAAATTTTAATTTAGTTTAAATAAAAAAATTTAAAAACAAATAATTAATCTATTCTAAATAATTAATTATGTTAATTAAAGATTTTAAATGCTCCTTGCGCTCTAATTTTCAGTGTATCTTCCTAATTTCTCCTTTAAGTTAGTTATAAAGACTTGACAAAAGTTTTCGTGTATCCGTTATTGAATATGTTGGATCAGAAATTTTTAAAAAGGATTTTTGCGAATTTAAACCTATAAGGTATTTCTTCCGCTTTCTTCGCATGCCTTCGTGGTATAGTGGTCTACATGCTCAACGGGTAACCGAGAGGTCCGTCGTCCGATTCCCGGCGAAGGCGTTGCTCATTTTTCACCTCAACTGCTTCGTAATAGCCTAATGTCTCTACAAAACCAGTTTTCGGAAAAATATCACCTTTCGTTATACATTACCACAAGTTTAAACCTCTTAATAACCTCATATCCAAAAATGCATACACAGATCTACTGTAACATATAACAAAATAGTTTCTTCCAAATATCTTTCACTTTTAACTAAAAAGAGACTCATGGGGCATTTTCAAAACATACGAACTGCGAAAACGATTTTTTGAGAAAAGTTCTTTTCTTCAAACTGACCTTTAATATATGGTCATGAAAAGCAGCAAATTAACTTTAAATATGAATTTGTAAACACTAGATAACATTTTCTTAGCATTTAACTATTTTTAATCTCATAATGTTAAATATGACAAAAATGAACATATCGCAAATTGGTATGTGATTCGAAGTTATACGTAAACATAATTTATGCATTTATATCCAATGAAATTTTTAAAATTCACCCGCACCATATGCCTTACCTTCATTTGCTACATTTACATTATCGTTTAATGCTTTACAATATTTTTTACTATTTCTGTTTTTTTCCAAGCAGGTAAACTTCTCTTTTTGCTTTGGCTCAAGCGACGCTAATCACGCTTTTTTACAACGAGTTGGGAAAACCAGTTTGTTTTTTCTTGTTCTACGCGTATAGCATTTACATAACCAAAGTTAAATTCATAGTTGTCAATACTGACATTTCTAGCCTTTTCGTTTTTCAGAAATAAACACTTATTTTGGACAAATATATAAATTATAACATCAGTAAATGACTGTTGAAATACTTTTTTTAGACTTTCTCCAAACTTTAAAGGGAAAAGTTTACCTTGTTTACGCATTTTAGATGCTTGTAACTTCTTTAAAAATTAGAATATTTGAACTCGGTTTTCTGCATACGATGTATTTATGTATATGGAATATTACGAGAGTAAAAAACAAATTCAATATTTTGGTTGATTTTTAGCACCGTCCCCTTAAAACATTTCACAAAAATTAGAAACAATTTTCTTATTATAATTAACTAGTTACCACTGCTGCATTCCGAGGCAATGAAATTTCTGGTCCATATACTACATTATTCAGAAAACTTCGTAAGCAACACAATGACGCATCGCACTGAAAAGTACTTTATTTAGTTCTCTTCTTATGTCAACATTTTATCAACAGATAGGAAGTAAAATGTAAAAATAGGAATTGTGTATTACTTACTCTATGCAACTTCTTTTTTCAGAAATTAAACAATGAAAAATAAATATTTGAAATATGCGGGAAATTTATTACTTTTTCACATCCGTCATTGCGGCAAACAGTTCATTTACGTAACAAATAAAACAAATCGACAAGCTCATTTAGTCTGCAGCGAAGGGACAGAACAAACATTTACTAAATCAATAACAAAAGTAATTTAGTGTGTATATTTTAATCTTACGTACCTAATTCTCGATTTTTTTCAATGGATGATCTTTTATTCATATATTTGGGGTGAAGAAAATTTGAGCAGTTTTTTTTATTTCTTTTACGCGCATTTTAGTTAATCCTAAATAATCGCATAGTTGCTTACATTATTTATTTTCAGTAAGCTAATAGAAGCCTTGTGGTTTATTTTTTTTTCTGCGGAAAAGAGGGTAAGAAAGCTGTGTTTTTTTTATTTAAAAAGCACAGTAGAAATATATTATTCGTTTCATATATATATAAACACTGTTTAAATTTAGTATAGTTTAAACGAAAGAAGTTTATGCCTTTAATTTTAGGTGTTACGTAAGTAAAAATAATTTCATTGTTTCATTTTACTTGAAAGGAGCACCGTGTTCAGGCAAATAAAATATAATTATGTTCCTTAACTTTGTATAAAAACGTATGCCTTGTATTTTCTTTTGAGAACAAATGTGTTTTTCACTGCAGTACCATTGCAACTGTTTGTCGAACTAATACATCTCCGGCAAATTACTGAAGGCATTAGTTGAGTTCCGTACTAATAACTGCACTACACTCTTAAACAATGTTTGATATTATTGTCTGCTTCATTGCTATATTCTGAGTTAATTCTTTGCTTCATAATCTGTTGTTTTTATTACACACAGAAAAAGATTCTTTTAAAGTAAGTCTTAAAGTAAGATTAAATGATGTATGATTTAACTGTGATGGTGTCACTGTAACACTATTATCCTTCAGCTGTGGAGCTCCATCTTGTAACGGTTGAAAAAGCTATTTGTCTCAATCAAATTCATGATGCGAAGATAGTTTTATCGGATGGCAAATTATTCACAACTAAACTTGGCTTTAAAACCAATTAGCAAAGAACGGAATAAGAAACAACAAAATTTTAAGCCCATAAGTTATTGTAATTTATTTTCATTAAATTCATATTTTTGAATGCCATCTATAACTGTAACGGCAATAAAAGCTAGTTAGAAATGACAAATGTGTAGTTAAAATGAAATTATTTTATTTTAAGAATTGATTAAAATGAGTATTGCTTATCATACTTAATTCACATTGAAAGGGAATTTTATTTTCGTTTAACCATAATGTGAAGTGTAGTATTCTTGTACACTTTCGCATTCGTTACACAGCTAAAATAAAAAAAATGATTGTAGTTGCCTTAACTGAGAAAATAATCAACAGCAGTTTTCTAACTAAGAACTAATCTGTAATAACGTTTCTAGTTCCTGTGTCATAGGCCAGTTTCATAGGTTTCCAGTAAGCGACTGGTTGGTATACTATCTTCGTTTACTGTTATTTAATTAGTTTATTGACCATCGTAACAAGAATATCCTAGCAACACACTCATGTACTTATCAAGGGTTTTTAATGTAAAAAATAGTAACTGCAAAATTCAAAACTAGTTTCAGCTTGATACTATAGGTAAAAAATCATGTTCACAATAGTTATAATTAGTATTCTCCAAATAAGGGTTTTTTAATTCTAGGCTTATTTTAAAATATTCTGTTAATGGGAAGCTTAGAAAATCTATTATATTAAATTACAATTATTCATAACTTTACATAATTTATTTACGTATGGATGAGGTTTAAACTCACAGATAATTTTTTGCAATTTTATTGGCGTTAACCGCAGTCGTAAGAATTGTAATTTTTACCATAATTTTTATTCCATTATTTTTAATAGCATTTAAATGATTATATCTCTTACGATTTTTTTATCTTTAGCATTTTCATTTTATACTGCACTTGTACTGACATTATGAACTTCTGTACTCTCTAGTAGTTAGTAATAAGAACCGAATTTAAATAACTGCCTTTCTGCGCGATAAGTGCTTTCAGTACTGTTTCGATGATTAAAAGACCCTTGCAGTGTTAATATAAACTGAATGACCTTAGTACAATTATAATAATATGATCTCACTGCTACAAAAGAGCGGCTGTTTAAAATTCCGTATTTCATGACTCACATTAATTAATGTTATTCAGAGATGGCTCTAGCAAATTTTCCACGTTCACCAATGTTGACAACGATACTCCATTATATGATAATTAACCTGACACATACTCACTAGGGCAATTGTTAAGTATTATATTCAGTAGGCCGTGAATGGCATACTCCTTCTCTGGCACGATTTGCCGTTTATTAAGTCGTATATCTAACGAGTTTGTACAGTTAATGTCATATGCACGTAGTTATGTTAAGCATTCTTATTTGTGATTCTTTGGACTTAACAACAGATGTGTTTATCTTGTTAAAATATTTGATTTAATAACTTTTCCGATAATCATACTAATATTCAAGGATTATACCGGCTGCAGTATCGAATGCACTACATTTAGAACTTCTGTATCATTAAAACTTTCCAAAACTTTAAACTTCCTATTTATTTTAGTGAGACTTACTATACAGTCTACAATCTCATCTTCTAGACTAATTTTATGTGTCCTCTTTGACTAACAGACTACGAAAATTTTGATTGATTCTACGCATTGCTGTACAACGATTGTATAACAGACAGGAAACCAGTACTGAAAAATGTTTAAAAAGGAAATTAAGGTTTTTATAGATAAACGACTATTTTTGTCCAGATCAGAGACACAGTTTCAAACTTATATTGCTAGTTAAACTTATATTCCTTAGTCCTAAATCTCGGACATTTATATAATGGAGTTTCTAGCGGAAGCATAGAGCGGCCGAGCAGTAAAATCGTCGAACACTTGTACTTTGGTCTGGGGCTCGAATCTGGGCAAGCGGGCTGTCTACATGGTCGATTTTGTGGTTTTATCCAAGTGTAAAGTCCACGTGTATGTGGAAAAAAGGTCACTTTCCCTTAGAAATCCTTCTACAAAGGCATCCCTTACCTTAGGCAGATTGCTCTCGAGTGTTTTGCCGTAATCAAAACAAACCAAACCTATCGGAAGCTAACTAACTGCTCTAACACTTTTTTATTTTCATCTTGTGTAATTATCCTCTTCAAAAGCTGTTATCTATAGAGGTAGCCACTTTGTTGTAGATTTATGGCACATTATCAAGTTACGTAAAATATAATGAAGATTGTATGGACAATTATATGGAAATTTTGATAATGAATTATTAAAAAATAAGCACAGCAAAGCTAGATCAAAATACAGTAGTTATTAGGAAGTTAATTTTTGCACATTCGCCTTATTCGATGAAATAAACCGATAACACAATTATAGGCTGTATATTTTTCGTCTATACAATGTTATAGCTACTGTTAAACATTAACCTTATTATAAGATACTAAAATATTCTTTACGATATGTAACCGACTCTTAAGCTACAATACAATGCTGATCTTCGTAATTATACTATTGTAACAACTAATGTACACCAGAATACAACATATATTTCTTCGATTTTCTTCACGATAAGGGGCATTAATCAGACAGATAAGACTTTTTGCTTCGTATTTTGCGAAGGTGCGTCTTTCTCTGAATCAGTGCTTTAAACAGTGAACACTTCTGCTCAGAGTGGAGTTCGAAATATAATGCCATAGACCAGAGTCTCCAAACGTTGTAGCCCGCGGGCCAAATTGGCTGTTTCGCGAAGCTTCGAGGGCCAAGATCCAGTTATTTCATCATACTACGGCGATGCACTTACGATGAATAGCATATACGTTTTTAAACGAGGCAGTGAGATTTCTGTGATTGAATCTACAAGCTATGATCTTACGAAGAGCCTTGTTTTTTAGGCTTTCACGCAGTGTTACCTAACATAAATTCCTTAAAGCTATTTTTAAACATTTGCAAAGACATAATGTTATCCTAGAATATTACAGATTTCTTCAGTTTAGTATGAACTTTACTTTTCAATGGATTTACCTCCTCGTTGTCACAATTTATCAGTGCATTTTGTTTACATTTTGATAGGGTGCGAACTTTCTGTCATAAACGTTTTATATTTCGGGCAAGTTTTGTGTGAAAAAAAGCATCTCCAAAATTAAAATAAATTACAACGTGTATAGAACAATAATTAAGTTTTAAACAAAATCACTACAGAAAATTTCTATGAACCAACCTGGAATACTGTTATGAAAGTAAGAAAGATAACACACGAAATCTTTATTCTTGTAAAACGTACAATGAGAATTTTTTACTTCCTTGTACGAAGTAAAGGAAGTATCATAATCGCGAAAAATTTAGGCTATCATATTGCAACGAAAATATCCGTTTTGACCTCTCTCGAATCCATTTGAACGATTTTTTTTGCGTGACATCTGCACGTACAGACAGAATAAAGGCCTCTTTTCCTCAAAATGGATTGTAAAATGGATTTAAAATGAAGAATTCAAGAGAGAATTTTTTCGTGATGTCTGTACGTACATACGTATGTATGTAGGTATCTCGTATAACTCAAAAACGAGTGGTCTCAAAACGTCGAAATTTTGCATATGGAATTGCTATAAGATGTTGTTGTGCACCTCCCTTTTCGGTTGCAATCGGCTGCGTCAGAAGCCCATACACACACACATACACATATATTTATATATATGAACATAGAGTGGGTATCGGCGAGCTCATTGTTTTTTATTCTTATATGTTTGTAAATTGTGCCTTTTTTCTTTTAAAAGTGACTGAATTATGGTTTTCTTATATTCCGGTTAAGATGACTTCAGTTAACCTGCACGTAATAGTTGTAGAATTATCAATAATTTAAATGTTGTTTAAGTGCTACTAAGCATAACGAAGTCGCCATTTGTTTACATTTTAAAGTCTTGCTTTGTTTGAAGATATTTTGTGTTTTTATGTATTTTTGCTCCGTCGCGAAGTGAGAACTGAATTGATTGAATGAGAAATATATCTCTAACGAAATTCGAGAAATAAGTTTAAATGAAGTGCAACAAAAAATGCGTGTAATTGAAAGGAAGTATGAGGAAGTCATGTATGTTCAGATGAGATTTTTTTATATAGACTATTACTGTATTTCACTGATTGTAAATTTAGAAACAGTTGTAAAATGCTTATAATATGTTTTATAAACAACATGGCCAGATTCGGCCTTCGGGCAGTGGTCTGAAGACTCCTGCCATAGACTAATCTCGGCGAAAATATTGACAGCCAGTCAACTAAAACCGTCAGGAGACAATAGGAAGATCAAAATGTTGTCTTCCCCATCAAACCATTTAAGCAGCAAATTATCAGATCAAATTACTGACGCGTGCCTTGCAAGAACTTAACCACACTGATGACTGCACAGCTAAGTTTTTACAACAATACAAGAACCTCACGGATCTTCTTCTCATATCCCAGATTGAAAATGTTGACAACCAGAGGCATTTACAGATCCTTACCGAAGTAAGCGGCGTAACATTTACCTGTTGTTTATTCAATACCAAGATCATTCAATATCATTTACCCGTTGCATTATTTATATATCAAGATTAATGTGATTGCGCTGTAAAGTTAATGTACCGTACTGAATAGTTAATGTAATACTCTGTTAGGTTAATGTATTCTAATACAGAGTTAATTAAATGTTGTGTAAGGTTAATATATCGCAAAGAGCTATTAAAGTACTGTATTGTAGGACTAATATATTGCAATGCATAGTTACTTATTCTTTCGTAAGGTTAATATATTACAAAGCATTGCTACTATTCTATGACTAATGTACTGTTTTATATCGCAAACGTATTGTATTATGTGAGTAACGAAATGTAGTGTATGGGCAATGTATTGTAAGACCAGAGTTAAGAAACTCCTATCGACTGAACCATGCAGGCTGATATGAACACATACCTAGTTACTGGACTAATTGTCCAGTCAATGATTAAAAGTAAGAAAACTGATTTTTTACGTTTTAGTACATTTTTCACGTTTTCGAAAAACCTAATATCTCTAGAACATTTGCCCTTATCCAGGATTGAGGAATGATGACTAGGTGAATTTGGCTTGCTGTCTTCCACCACCTTATGGCTTAGTCTTGCTTAGTGCTCATTCTGTAACACGCATATTTACTTATTTTTTAAAAAATTTTTGAAACGCCTTTTTGGGCAGCGGTAAATCTCAGATTAATGAAACCGTGAATACTTAGTCAGCGGTGCGATGGTACTAAGAATAATTCTTTTGTATCTCGCGTGCATAAATGAATAAAGGTAAGTTTTATATAAACATAAATAGGGCATTTTGCTGAGGAGTGATGTCTCCTCAACGGCCGAGTGGCTAAGACCATTGGATACTAGGATTTGAGCCGGGCTCGAGCCCAGGCAAACGGGCTGGCTGCATGGTTGGTTTTCGAGGTTTTCCTTATCTGTAACGTGAATGAGTCAGTTTTCCAGTCCTTCACGAAGGAATTTGGGTCCCAAGAATTTAGTAATGTGTTTGTATTATGCTGTGAAGACATGCCTATATCGATCGTATTTGTGTTTAATTATTTAGGAAAGTAGTCTGAACATTTAAGTTGAAAAAATTTCTCATAAACTGTTTTAGAGACTTTTATCTACAAAAAGGAATTATGCGAAAGGTTTTAGAATGTGACAAAATGTCTTCCGTTGTTTACACTTTTAATTTTTTACTGTAATTTAAAATTTAGTGTTACTTGAAAACTTTGCTTTAACCTTCAGTATCGCTTACTTGTTATCGGAGCAGTTAATGATTTGATCTACTACTCAACCGCTGAAGTTAAGGTTCGTAAACAATGACGGAAGTATTTATAGTGATTTGGTTATTCGGTCCTTTCTCTTTAATTTTGAAGGTAAAATGTAATTGATCAGTGATAAAAGTAATCGAACTACATCAGTGTCGAAAGTCATTCAGTTTTGACTGTTAGGATAAGAGAGGTTCTGGCTATTTTGTATTACTATGTTCACAAATTTTGTAAACATTTTAAAGTTTTTTTTCTTTTTTAAGTATGCTTTAAAAGCAATGTTCGGTACGAAAACAAGGAATTATTATCCGAAATTTCTTCTACAGTTAGTAGGAGCCATTTAAGTACATGTACGCTTTATGCTGAAATTAATGCTTTGTATAAGGATTTTAATTATAATCAGTTAGGAAAACTATTTGCTGGAATTCCTTATGTTAGCCTGTTGAAATGGATATCTGATGTTGCTAAAATGATGTTTGCATGTACCCTAATCCCTCGGTATGACTTTCGGTGTATGGAATGATGAACGAATAAAAATTATAGAGGAGTAATATCTTCAAACTGACAAGAGGATTATATCAAAGCCATTTCGGCAGATGATTAAGTATGCATTAAAAGGAAGCGTAAATATCAGTTATTTAAAGAGAGAAGTACCAGAATATGCTTCGGGGAAGCGCATGTTTAGTTGAAAGAGTAAGCAAAAATATTTAACAGTTTAAATTTTAAATATTACAAGGGAACGTAACGCAAACGTACCTTCGGGCAAAAGTAAGCAATTAATTCAAAGTAAGTGCTCGTGTTCTAAGTCCTTGAAGTGAAATGTACTGTACACTTTGAGAAACATACTTATATCTTAAGACCTTAATGTGTTTTGTAAAGGAATAGCTTTAATTAAGGGAACATCTTGTCATAACCGATAGAATGTTATTGAATTTAACCGGATGTATCAAATTCGCATTCCTAATATTAATCTTAAAGACAAAGTGCACTGCATTATAACTGTAAGCAACAGTTTGAAGAAACTAAATGTATTCATTTAGTTCCAGAAAATGATGAAGTTAAACTGTTATTTACAAAGCAAGAAAATAGAAACAGCCGACAGCCTTTTATTAAAACAATGTCATTTTTCAAATGGCGTTTGAAATATCAAAGGCCAAAGCGTTTGAATTCTAAATTTGAAATTCTGAAGTTGTTTTTCGATAGTTTCTTATTATAGCTCAGGATTAAACACTTCAAAAATGAAAATACCTTTTATCTCGTACTCTATTGAGTCACTTTTCTACTACTATAAGTTTCATCAGATTTCAGGCATGCTGAAAACATCTTCGAAAGGAACGTATCATAACAATGTTATCGCGAACCTACCGTATTTTGTTTGAAATTAAGATGTCCTCACTTAACAAATGACACTGCATTTCTGAAGGCATTTTTCAAGAAGTGTTGGAATGCAAGGCAGCCTCATATAGTAGATAAGTTTGAGTTGGTGAAGGTCCAAGGCTCATTTTAATTAATATGCTATTTTTTATGTTTAATCACTCCTGCACATCTCTGCTTCAGTCTACTCCACCAGAAATGCAAATTGAGTTTAAATAACGAGCGAGAATAAAGCAAGAGAAAGAATATTGGCAGCTTCAGTCATCAGTTCTGTAACTCTCAGTTTCTACCTGTCATAATGATGCTAGAATTCCTTGTGAATTTTCGCTTTCCACTCTGATTGTAGTTACTGTAAGAGAGGCGTTGAATGATTACATAAGAGAGCTAGTATAAGAGAGGCGAAAATATTGAATTATTGCTGTGTTATTATTCCGCAAGAAATAGATATTAATTTTGTAGAATCTATTAGGCTTTACGAAGTAGGAAACAAGAAAAATCAACTGAGTGCTTCCCGTGATTTTAACTCGGAATCTTCCGATGTTAGCCGGATATGATATCACGTTGAGCACACGGTGGGGAAGGACAAATTCGATATAAGTTTCTGCTAACATTTTAGGTTTGAAATATAAAGTCAAATTGCAAATAACTGTTTTAATTGACTTTTACTGTTTCCTGTTATTATCTTGTATTATTGGTAGCTATATGTAAGACTGGTAAGAATTCGGCTGGTAATCTAAGAAAGTTACTCATTATAAAGTTCGCCTTCTTTTGGTAGCATAAATTAGACGAAAACTCTGAAGACTAAAGCGACTTATTGCAATGTCTTGTTAAGTATAAGAGACTGAGAAAGGGTGTAAAGGACCCTTTTATTTAACTCAAATAAGAGTTAACAGAAGGCACTGCTCGTACTTACAGAAAGAGCCAGCAAATCAAAGTAACAAATTTAACTTAAATTGTAGAGACATTAGGTATTTTTTAAAAGCAGAAGAGATGAAAATTTGAGCAATGCCCTTGCCGGGACTCGACCACGGACCTCTCGAGTACGCGTCGAGCGTGCTGACCACTACACCACGAAGCCATGCGAAGGCGGGAGAATTATAAATTAAAACATTTTTTTTAAGACGTACGTATATATTTGCATTTAAAGGCATTACAAAAATTATTGTAGGACACATATGTACCACCTGGTCGGCTGAATGGTTTTTAAATGTAATTAAGATGAGACCCTTAGAAAGGCACTCTACAAGAAGAGATAATTGTATGCTCTAAACACGTTACTTTGAACTAAAGCTAAATATAGATGTTTCTTTTAAAGTAAAATTTAGAAAATAAGTGATAAATTACCGTAATGTGTATTTTAAATGTTATGCTTAGCATAGGCTAGGCAGTGATTTTAAAAAGGGATTCCAGAAGAATAAGATACCGAATAAGAATAAGAAATGTGAAGTATAAGATATCTTAAAAACTATTCAGTTCGTTAACTTCTTCCATTGAACAAGAGAAAGTTCAATGTTTTCTCTGTTTATCGTTTTCATAGATGAAAGTAATCTTTCATACAGCCTTAGAGTTTCATACAGCCTTAAATATAGAGCCGAAACGTAAACATTTTAACTGCACATGGAAATGAACGTTATTTAATAAAGATTTTGACCTGTTACTCTCCTCGAAACTTGCATTCCAGTAGAAAGTTTTAGCATAATTTAATAGATTTGGAGAACTAATGCTATTTTTTAAAAAGTCAAGGAAGAATAATTTTCAATTTTTTTTTGCTCTGAATTAATTTCAGAATCTTGCTGTATTTGTATTGAATTTATGTCTCTCCTTTATATACGAACAGGCGTTACTTGAAAAAAAAAACTGTATAATCACTACTTTAGTACACTCATGGACAAAAAAATTAGCGCACCAAGAAATAATTGCGAGATCGTAACGAAACTTGCAATGAAGGTACATGTCGGGGAGATATGCAAATGATTAGAAATGCAGCCTGATTGCGCATTACGTATAGCCGGTAGATGGCGTTGAACGTCGTACTCTGTGGAGTATAAAACGGGTAACCAAAGCTTTGTTTGAGAGTGCTGAATAATTTACAAAGGAAGAGCTGAGGTAGACATTCCTTTACGCCGTGTTTGAAGACAATATGAGCAGTTGTCGCAGTTTGAGAGGAGGAGAATCGTCGGGATGATGGAAGCTGGGTGGTCAGCTAGGCGAGTAGCTCGTCAATTAGGCCGCTCTGATTGTGTTGTGAGGAGGTGTTGGGACCAGTGGACCCGAGAGGTGTCATGTACACGAAGATCAGGCTCAGGACGCCCTCGACAGACCAGTCGTCGAGAAGACCGCCACATCGTAAGAAATGCACGTGTACAGCCAACTGCTTCATCAGCCGCCATCCAGGCACACGTAGCACCTTCACTAGGGGCCCCTGTGTCTTCTCGAACTATACGAAGGCGCCTGGCGGAAGGACAATTGGTATTGTGGCACTCATTACGTGAACTGTCCTTGATGCCCACCCATCGACGCTTTCGTTTGGAGTGGTGTCAAGCACGAGGAAACTGGAATGCAGCGGAATGGAACCAGGTCGTCTTTAGCGACGAATTCAGATTCAGTCTCGGCAGTGATGACAATAGTGTTCGTGTGTAGAGAGCCCGTGGTGAACGTCTCAATCCTGCCTTTGCTGTACAACGACACATCGCTCCCACAGCTGGTGTGAGGGTATGGGATGCCATTGCTTACAATACACGGTCACCCCTAGTATTGTTCCGTGGCAATATGACAGCCCAGAGATATGTTCATGAAATCCTGCAACCACATGTGTTGCCACTCATGCAACGGCTCCCAGGAGCCATTTTTCAACAAGACAATGCTCGGCCTCATACGGCAAGGGTGTCACAAGACTGTCTCCGCACTGTTACTACCCTTCCTTGGCCTGCCCGATCCCCAGATTTGTCTCCAATCAAGCATATCTGGGATCATTTGGGACGACGAATTGGTCATCCCACGAGTTTGAACGAACTAGAGGCAAGGTTACAACAAATATGGAACGAAATGTCTCAAGACATCATACAGAACTTGTATGACTCAATGCCCGATCGTATCGCATCGTGCACTCGCGCTAGAGGGGGTGAAACGGAGTATTAACTCCTCCGTTCTTTTGCCTTTTTCTCTGAAATAAATTATCCTTTTTCTTTGATTTCCTTATCATTTACTTATATCAAAGCAGTCATTACGTAAATAAAATTTCGTTTCATTTTGACGACTCCTTCTTGGTGCGCTAATTTTTTTGTCCACGAGTGTATAAAGGAAACAAGTAATCTTTTGTGGGCGTCGCAGAATGTTTTCGGTCATTTGAGATGAAAGTTTCATTCCGTTCAAATTGTCAATGTATCAACATTCGAAACGAATGAAAGAGTAGAAAACGTCTTTACAGGTATTAACGGTTAATATCCGTTTTTTCTATACTTGATAGTTTGATTAATAGCTTACTTAAGCTGAGCTCCCTGAAAAGAAAAGCATTTCATGAATTTCCCTAAACATTTCAGAACATATGTAAGTCTTTTTAATTTTTATTAGCAATGTTGAGGGTGTGAAATTGACAATCATTAATGTTTCTAAATTTCATGGTTTAAATTTTACGCCTATCAGGAAATGTAAGCGTATTTATTATGACTTTTTTCTGTGAGGGATATAATCAGTTATAAAGCTGAATTTAAGAAAGCATTTATGGGTTCGATTAAATCTCAGCGGAACTAAAAGGAATCTTTTCTTTTGTAAAATACTCGAAGACAGTAATTAATTTAGCATTAATTCGTAATTATTTATAATAAACAGCTATTTTTTGTAATTAATAGTTATACTAATAGTAATTTATTTGATATTATTATTTTTATATTTTGATTTTTGTTTTAAAAAACTATTTTCCACAAAAATTAAGCGTATAAAATAAAACTTTTTGTAAGATTAATTTTAATTAACAAGTTATTACTTATGATTATTCTGTCCTGCACTTCTTGAGTTTCGTCAACTCCACTAGAAAATTCAAACAAGAGCGTTTAAATAATGCGTGAAAAATTTAAGTTTATATAGAGATTTTTGGCAACTCAGGCTTAAAGCGCACACATTCTGATTCAACTTGGTTAAGTTCTGTTCTGTTTTGAGGTTTCTCTTGTTACCTGAAGAGTTAACAGTTGACGGGAGACGAAGGCGCCATCATTCTACGAAGAAGTTAGGTAGTATAATCTCGCGTCCCCACATATCTAGCGAAGGAGCTAACATCAAATAACATTGTATGATATCGTAGCCGTTGTGGCTCAGAACATAATTACATAATTTACATAATTATTACATGACTTCAGATACTCAAATTACTTTAAAGCAGAACATGTATTTACAAATACATTACAAATACACTTTACAAAGCCAACACTTTTCAGACTTCACAGAAATTTATAAACGTACATAGTGCAGAATCCAAATGCAGAAGTAAACAGGCATATTAACGAAGGAACCAGGTTCTTTGGCTTTAGAAGTTGACTCGTAAATAAATTTAAATTGTGTTACCAGGCTGTAAATAGCCTCGTAACATATAAAAATTGATGTTTGTTATTCGTTTTACTTATAACTTCGAGTTATTAATTTGTTGTAGTGCTAAAGGCACCTGTTAGCCTAATAAGGTTACTGAGTCCATATCAAATGTAACTGGAATGCATCTTGTACTTTTAGTTCATTTATTAATGCGATGTATTGCATAGGAAAAAGCCAAAATCTTACATAACAATAACACTAAAATATTCTCTGATCACGTATATTAAAGGATTCGCTAATACAATTATTTTCAGGTGGCAGATTTAAAAATTGATGATTAAACCCTAGATTTTATTTTTTTAAGACCTGATTATTTTTAAATAATTGTTACATATATATATATATATATATATATTTTATTAATTGTTATATATATATATAACAATTATTTATATATTTCTATAGGGCTATTTATAGTTGTATTAATTATTTATAATTAAGACATAGAAAAAGAAGAGTTAATTAATGGAATTCAATGAACGTATCTTAAAAATCTACGAATTTTGCTTCTTAAACTGATACATAAATTCAACTGATACATGAATGTAAATGTGTTTCTCATTTTAAAATTATAACGCAATCACTGAATAATTGTAAATAGTTTTTCTGATCAATTTACTTATGAGTATTTAATGATCATCAAAATAGAGTAACCTGAACAGTAGATAACAGTACCATAAAACTTAACTTCTTACCTTATTAAGATGTCATGTAAAGTATTATTGTTGTATTGTAAAAGTATCACTGTTGCGGAAAATCAGAAAGTTTTTTTTCTGCGAACCTGATCGCAACACGAAGAAAAGTTTTTTTTCTGCCATATTCCGTCTAGAAAGTTCGTCTCATTGAAATTATTGTCGATCTGCAAGAATGAAAGTTGTCGCAATACATGGCAAATAAAAATTTACATTCAATCAATTCTTCGAAGTAGCATACTTGCCACTCTCAGGTGAAGAACTGTAAACTGTTTTATCAGCTTTCTTGGAGCGAATTTAATTCAGTTCAAACTCTAGTAATGCTAACAGTTTTAGAAAATTATTAAAATGGTAGAATTTTATACCAATACGATATTGGCTGCTCTTCTAGAGAACTTTTCTTGATATCCAACGAAACAGGGCTTGGTGAATTATTCATTCATTTTCACAGCCAGAATTTTTATAGCCAGAATATATATCGTATTTTTATAGCCAGAATTTTCATTATGGCTATAAATTCATTTGTTAAATGCTTTCGATATTAAACAATGGCCTAGTTTTGAAAATATTCCATATGTAAATTATATTGTATTGACTTTTATGCAGTAATTCAAACATTGCTTACACATGAGTTTATTTGCCGCCCGACCGGTATAGTGGTTTGCGTTGTTGACTGCCTTGGCTAAGGGCCTGGTTTCGAATCCCGGAGAAGGCATGGATGTTACTAAATGTATAGTGTCCGTGCGACATAGGGGCACTCTAAATACGCGACGAGCCGAAAGTCCTCTAGAGAGGTTGTTGGTAGAGGAAAAGGGGTGGAAGACTCTCGGACCCGTCCTTCCGGTGTGGTCTCCATCAAAATTGGGTGCAGAACTGAGCTAAATCGAAACTATCACTTGTAAGGTGCTTAAGGCTGTTGCCAATGACAGGCGTAAAATTTGCGCTCCTTGCCACGAGGAATTTTGTGGGCTTCGGTCAGACAAGTGAGCATTAGCAACAACAGCAACATGAAGGCTTTACTTTAATAATTAAATTTTTGTTTTCTTAAAATTTTTTCATTGTATAAATACCAAGCAATTCGTGCCATTTGGTGTGATTCGTATCATTTCGTTCATCTTATTATTTCGTGTGATGTACATAAATAAGTAAAGCATACAAAATGGATTTTGATAACTAATTAGACATGAACACAAACTTGTGTAACTGTTAAAGAAATAAACGACTTAGTTTTCGTTTTGGAAAGCCTTTAAATTAATAGCATCGAATGATGGTATGAGGATTAGTAAATCACCCGATAAATTTTATTGCGCAAAATTTCTACTAAAATTTCAATTTATTTGATGAATCCTTTCACGAGTTGTAAAGCTACCAGGATTTTGCTACCAGATACAAATTTTACTTACTTTCTTTCCTATACTTCTTTTACTTCAAAGACGCTTGTTCATTCCTTACGTACGCAAATTAGGGGATAGTAAAAAGAGTGAAGAACATGAAAGCACAGTATTGTTTCTGCTGCTGAGAGCAACATTTACGTCTTTAAATGCGGCTTCTCATTTTAATCTGGGCTAGCTGCGTGTATGGTTGTTGTAGTTGTTGAAATTTTGCAAGTTAATGCCCATTCTAGGTTAAGATCTTTATTCTGTCTTATTGTGAACACATGCAGAGCTCAAAACTAGTTTTTAATTTGTATTTAGTTCTGTTATAAACTGGTTCTGGTATAACAGAGAGTAAATAAATTTCAGTTTGTGATTTTCCACATTCTTGTGCTTATTTTGAAGTTTTAAAATTTTGGAGCAGTATAGAATGTAAGAACTTGCCAGTGACAAGTTACTAAGTCTGACGGGTAAGAAATCTTTGAATCCTTATCCTTCAGAGTGGTGAAACTCTGCTTCAATTTGATAAAATTTTTGTCTTTTTCCAGGTTACTTGTAAATGTTCATTAAGTTTAATATAAAATTAAACAGATATCGGAATTCTTCAATAAGAAAAAGGAAAAAACTCAGAAAATGCTTAAAGAATTACATCCCTAAGAAGTCTGCAATTCAGGTTGAATAAAACAAATAGTCGGATTGCCCCTAGGATCCTAGGATTAGCTGTAATTGTTTAGATAAGAAATTGCGCAAGCGTTAACAAATAAATGCATTTGTGATTAAACATTTAAATACGCTATTTTTCGGCAGTTGCTCTTCACACTCAGTCAGAAGTGAAGCTGTTTTAAAAAAGCGTTCATTAATCCAGGACCAGTCCCTTGTGACTTTAGAGAATACCACATTTTAATTATTCTATTGAATTAAATAATGCCACCGGATGATTAAATGCTTTCGATCCTACATTTCTCGTCAAGTCAGAAGTGGGCGCTCATTTGGTGAAGAGCTCATTAATCCAGTTCTGATCTCAAGTGTCTCCAGAAGATTATAATTTTAAAAATAAAATTCTGGTATTTAATCTCGGGGAGAGCGTGTCCAAAAAGAAGAACGTGATAAAACAGAAGAAAAACGGATTGGAAGATCATCTTTTTTCTGCTTAATTCCCTTATGATATAGACTGATATTTATTCCGACGTGATCTAAGCAGGGTTTTGCAATCTCTGAACTTCTGGAGGACTTTTTTCGTGGACATTCATCCATCACTGCGTCACCAGCCCACGTGCAGTCCTTTTCCGAAAACGAATTCGGATTTTATTTTTAAGTGCCTTCGATAGTATTGAATTTCATTTCAACAAAAATGGACGCAGAACAAATAAATGTATGTGAAGATGTTTTTTACAGACGAGAGAGAGAGAGTCTTAAAATGCTCTTTTTCTCCTTTTCTCCACCAGATATGAAGGAAAAAGACTAAAATATGCTTTGGGTAGAATGTACGAAGCACAAATCTTATAATCCCAGGCTGAGAGCGACACAAAGGAGACAGACTGAAAGAAAAAAATAATGTTGATTTTAATCTTTAAATTCTACAGACAAGATCTCTTGTATTCTCTTGGTCGTGGAGAAGTGTGTAAGAATTCAAGGCTTTTAAAACTATTTTCTCAAAGACTGGATCTAATTTTTATCAACTGTGAGCTTAACTTGCGCAATAATTGAGAAGGATATTGAGTTTTAAAAGGGGTGCTTAATCTGACAATACTATTCTCTAGATAAACATCGCGAAATTATTATTTTTGGTGTAAGAGGAGTTTCCAAGTAATGATGAAATTTCTTTCTACTTCAGAAGCTTAACGCTGAAGTAAAATCATAATATAAGATTTCTGTATGGCTTCTGTCGGGAAAATTAGTAATCGACAATAAAAACATTGTTGGCAACAGTTTGCTATGAAATATAAAAGTCTATTCCCAAGATTTCTCATCCGGCGTTGGATGGTTTCCTTCAAACTTTGCAGAATGAGCGTTTGAAAAGTTAATTTTTAAGTTTTATGTTTACAACCCCATTCCACTATCAGTTTCGAAACCCTTTGAGTAAAATTCTGTACTTGACGTTAGGAAACTTTGTAACGAAAGGGATGTGACGAGTATGGATATGTAAAAAATAGGCTTACTGAATACCCAATTTATTCAGTGCTAAAACATTTATTAAAACTTGAGATAAAGCTACCGCTAAAAAAGAGATTAAAGTATAAATAATAAAAGATCCAAAACTAAAACAAAGATGAAAACTAAGACAATAGATTTGTCTGCAGAGAGAATAAATTAATTTCATGAGGTTGATGAGTTCTACCGTAAATTTCCCGAAATTTTCGTGAGTTACTTCAAACGCAGTTTCGCATCTATACAACATTAGATGCTGAAAACATCTACAACATTAACAACATTAGCATTTACCCTACACATCTACAACATTAGAAGTTGATAAAAGCATTTAATGTTGTAGGACTTTATGTTAATTAAGCAGTTATTATGATTTGAATCTTTACTTTAACTTCTTTCCATAATCTCATCAGAATGCACATTAATAATTATACATTTAAGCCGAAGGTTTGACTGTTTTAGAGTTAAAACTTCTGGCAGTCTTGGATTGCAGTTACGTATTAGCGAAGCTCTTTCTAAGTTTTATTTCGGCTTTAGCCATCTTACTAATCGCCGTTTAGATACGCGTCAGTAATTACTTGAGGCAGCTTAAGTAGTGTATTTTGCGTGTAGCCTCAGAATACTTTATCTAAATTTTAATTTACTTCATCTTGTGTAATATTAAATACTTGTAAGTAGCGAAATTTCTTCTGTAGCGCAAGTAGTGCCTTATGTTAATTTAAAGAGTTAGATAGAAAGATTATTTTTATCTTCTTACCACTTTGTCATTGCTTTAGACTAAAGCGGTAACTCGCTTTTCAATCTGATAGGGTTCGAAGGACTTTGTGTGATTATTATTTGAAACTAACCAGTTATTTTGATTTGGATCTGCACTTATACTTCTCCTTTCCAATTCCTCATTATAACTTAAATGATACATATAGCATTCAAACTGTGGTTTTGAGATTTTAAGAAGCGTGTTTCTGGCTTCGTTTGCACGCTACGTTTAGTTCATGCCTGCTTGGATAGCTGTAATTTTTCGTCTTTGTGTTATTTCGTTGTCGACAAATTGATTTTGACGCTCTAGTTAGAATTACTAAGCCTGTTTAGAGTATATTTAAATAGCGTAGTCTTTGATCTGTTCTGTTTAATTATATCAACACGTGCTGGTATTGTTAGCACAAGAAAGTGCATTTGTGTTCTAAATTCTGTTTAATTGAAAAGGTTTTTTAAACCTTTGCAGACTTCATAGCTATTCAGAACATAGCAGTAATTCCCTTTATGTTTGATGAGGTTATTGGACTAATTACCAGTTCCAGATCAAATAAAACCTCATAACGTAAAGTTAATCTTCTAGACATAGCTGAACCCTACAGGTTATTAGCATTTAAAATGCTACTAGTCTGATCAGACAGCATGGATGCTTGTAGTCTAATATCAGGCAAGATGTAAAAGCACTGTTTCTTGCCCAGAGCCAAGCCATGTATCTCTCATATGCTTGTTGGCTATACTGATCACTCCCATCATCAGAGCACGCACGGATGATGACATTCTCTTCTGCTAAAAGGGTAAGTGGGGAGAAGCGCTAGATCCAGTGGACCAAATTCAGGTCGTGACGAATTATCGTTCGCCACATTTCAATTCATGTTCCAGTGTAAACAGAGTTCAGCTCAGTTGACAATGAATGGGGGCTCCTTGTTTTCACCAACAGTTAACAGGTATTATCAAACATCTATCATTGACTAGATTTTTTTAAAATTATTATAACAGTTCTTATATTTTTCATATTTCAATACATAATATAAATGTACAAATTTTGAAATAAAGGAATAACATCTAAAATTAAAACGAAATGCAGTTTCATTAAAAATAAATTCATAGTTCATGGAGCCCATAACGTTCGATCAAATGTTCATAAAATTAAACATCTTACAAAAAAGGTCATAATGTCTTAATTTAGCCTTTACACCTTACTCTCATAAAAGAAAGTTACTTGGTATGGGCTTAGAAATCAAATGATTAATTATTTAAATATCATATTAATGAAATGCTAAATGTACTACTAATATATTTATATTTTTAAACTGGTTGACACAATTTTTCCCAATGCAGAAAGTAGATTTATAATTTTATAAATTTTAAGAAACAGATGCCTTTGTTTAATATAAAAAATCCTTTGAATGAAAGAACATTATTTGCTGGAAATTTCATATGGTTAAATTTCGTTAAGAAAAGAGTATAAGAATGTTATTTTTGGATAAGTAACGTGAAAAATCAGCCGTATCTTCCAACTGCCAGCTGGAAACACTAGCCAAGCACGCAGGGGACTAAGAAAGTTCCTTGCAATGTAATGCATGCGTAACGTGTATACGAGCCAACTTCCCTTATAAAGCGTTACTTCCGTTAAGCAGATAGCCTTCAAGTTTTTAAATAAACCTCATAATGCAATAAGGAACATACATTTTGCTTACTCATTAGGGATAGTTTTCTATTACGGTTAGTCTCCAGGGGTCCATGTCCACTCTTTTATTCTCGAATGTTAAAATAATTTCAGAGCATATCCTGTTAACATTGTGATGCTTTTTATTTGATCTTTAATATAACACAAATTTAAGTTCTTTTTGAAGAAACAGAGTTGAATATTTTATCGCAGTTGGTAGTTGTACACATGAAACAAAAAATTATCCGTTTCGCTGTGGTAACAAAATGTGATCCTTAGAGTTGAAATGTGAGTGAAAAGGGATTCCGTGTATCAGATCAATTACAGACTTATTTCGTATTTTAAATTTGCAGAATGCTGTGAATAAGACGATTGCTCTACGTGCACATGAACATTGAATAAGTTCATCTAAATTCGTTGTTCCAAAATTGATTACTGTGTTGTTTAGAAGCTTGGTTCTACCGTTAATCTGTCCCTTCGAAGAATGTTACGAGATATTAAGGACCTTGATTTTGTAGAGACATTAGGATTTTTTGAAGCAGCTGTGAGAGATGAGCAATGCCCTAGCCAGGACTCGAACCACGGACCTCTCGAATACGCGCCGAGTGTGCTTGACCACGAAGGCATGCTAAGAAGGCGGGAGAAATACCTTGCACACTTTCCCTTTTAAAGGGCGACTGGAGATTAAGGGACCCAGTCGCCAAATCCTGGTGGTGGAGAATCATCATCCACCAACTTTTACTTCGGGCGCCACTGTAGAGTCATTAGGTTATTTCGGAAGCAGGAGTGATGAAAAATGAGCAATGCTCTCGCTGGGACTCGGACCACAGACCTCTCGAATACGCGCCGAACATGTTGACCACTACACCACGAAGGCATGCTAAGAAGGCGGGAGAAATCCCATATAATGTTTTATTTCCTTTTGATTATTGTATTTTTTATACTTTGATTCAGCAGATTCTTTTTTCAATTTTTAATTTTTTCCCTGTTTTTCAGCACTTTTATAAAGAATTCGTGATAAAAAATTTGTTAATTTCCCTATTAAGCAAATTTATACTTGTAGGCAAATTTATACTACATACATCTATGGAATATGTAACTGTATAAGGTCGACACTAATATACAGAAGTTTTTATCTTTCATGTTAGGGCTGTAAAGAATGCATTACTACATGGCATAATTCCTGTTTTCATAAACACATTTATTCCATTTGTTTTAAAATAATGCAGTGCTCTAGTCTTTCTCTAGTTTTTTTAAATTATTTCATTTCTTTAAACATTTAAACACACGTAACCGCTTCTCTGATTTCTTGCATTCTTTTCTGGCATTCCTTGAAAGCAACTTAACTTCAACTTAACTTCTTCGGGTCTTGGAAAAGTTGCGCATAATATGGGAGACAAAATTTTTTATAACTTTTATATTTTATCTATCTATCTTTACCTATTATTGTACTATTAAAGCATTTTACTTCCTTATATTTCTTTATATTGCGCGTTGATTCTTTTTAGTTTTGCGTATTCGACTCAGAAATAACTACATACATCAGTATTGCATTCAACCTTTGGATAATGCTTAGGTTAACGGGGTCGATTCATCCGACGGCAAAATCCAACGTTCAATTAATTAATAGCCTATTGCGAATCGAAAGCTTGTAAAAATAACATGAACTTTCATTTAATGTATGTATTATATCCTACATCTCTTAAATACTGTTCTGCTAGTATAAAAATAACTAACGTTAGGAAAGTTACTAGAAAATCATTAAGAAAATAACGTATTTATAGCATTGCATTTTCTATTTAGATGCCTAAATCTGCTTCGTCTATTGTCAAGCGCTTGTCTGCACTTACGAACGCTAATATTTCCGTAAGTGGTACAAAACATAGGAAATGTTATATGTATTTATAAATCAAGAAATCAAAACTAAAAATCTTCTCAAAAGGTATGTGAAAATTTTATGGGAAGCTAGTATTTACAGATATTTTCAGCATTAATGTATATCCAGTATTTTCTTGTCCTTTCGTTATTTATAGCTTAAATTGCTCGATTTTTGTTTTGAAATTTTCGTAGATTTCAAAAGTGGTTTTTCTAATACATGTATTAAACATCAGTGTGTAAGAGAAGCTACACAAGTCAAACTCTTTCTGTTGAAGACCAGCTACAATATTTTGCAGCATCAGTTCTATTGGTAAGCTGTATTGCTGCAGCATTTGACAGCAAATGAATGCAGGTAAAAGTACAATAAAATTGTAGTCAGCACAACAAAATAAAAATTTGATGATTGATAACACATTACGGAAAGTGAGTGAAAGTGTCACATTACGGAAATCTGTGATTTGTATTTTTTTGTGCATTGAAACGTTTACCATATAAAAGAGAAGTGCGCAAATTTAAATTTAAGCAATAAATACGATCCAGGTTCTCTTAGAAAATCCTCCACTAAGGTATACCTTCCCCTTAGGTACATATTTTTTGTGTGCGTTGCCATTCAAGTAAACAAAAAAAATTAGGCAACATTCAACTTAATATTGAACTCGGTTTTGCGCAACACTCTATGCTAATGTCCAGCTATCTCCAGCAACACTCTTTGCTAATGTCTATCTATCTGCAAATGCTAAAGGGCTTTCTAGAAACTTGATGCCGGTATAATATTGAATTTTACCAAATTTTCAGTAGAGAAACTTAACCTTGCATACTAACATCTTTTTCATTTCACGAAAATGTTTTATACCTTTTATAATAGATAACTGTATACTAATCAATCAGCTTGAAAATGGAGCTAGGTCATCCAGTCACAAGTCGTTGATTTAGCTCATTTAATTAAGGAAAAGCATGGAAGGTTGTCAATTAAATGAAGATTCTTTGGGGAAGAAATTTTGAAGGTCATCTTAAGGGGGTTATTGATAGTCATCTTAAGGGGGGTGAAATGAACAAAGAGTTAATTCAGTATGCCACTTTGCCGAGAACCGTATTTCTGTTCAATTACCACTGTTCACTGTTTTTCTCCGCTCCGCCACTGGTGGGCTTTTGCTGATCGTAAGCGAAATCTCTAAAGATATCTGAGATTGAACTTATGCGTTTTATCTTTAGAAACAATGCAAACTAGACGAAAACTATATTTTTTGATAAAGCACCCTCCCAACAGAATACTATCGAATATACCCAAGTGCTAGCTACGGCGACATTATCAGTACCATTATTCAATACTAACCGGACATCCAAGCAGTATGAAATCCTATTTTAGTCAGAAATTTCTCTCTAAGGATT
>KK118368.1:0-38225 GCA_000611955.2 Stegodyphus mimosarum | reverse complement strand
TTTTATTCCTACTATGCTTTGCCGTAATTTAAAATAGCTTATCTGATTCTAATTTTACTGAGAATTTTTTAGAAGAATATTAATAGGATGAGAATCTACTGAACTGAAAATAAATCCTTAGGTATTTCAGATAATCATGTTTCGCAGAAGAACTAAACAATACATGTATATTTAATGAAATGTTACAGCGTTAGATCGCGTTAAATAAATAAAGGAAAATAAAAGAAAGTTAACAAATAAAAAATGATGAGTGGGAAAATGCAACCGTATTTTCTCTTTCAAAATTTATTTTAAAGGTTAAAGTAAGACGAAAGAATTCTAAATATTTACTTGAGTTCACATATTTGCACCATTTTTGCCTTAACGGGATGTCGAAAGCTAAAATCGAATCAAAAATCAATTTTTATTTTAGCATCGCATAGAAATAGTGCAAAATGTTTTCTTTCCATTGCTGTTTCACTCTAGTTAATTTAAAAAGTGAAAAAACTTTGGGCGTATTCTCGAGCTTCATAGCTGATGTGACGTTAAAGGGCTTTCCACTATCTACAAATCGTTTTACCTCCATTTCATTTCATTTAATGCTGTGTAATGTTACAAGTTTTTGTTCATTTGCTTCTATATTAATATTATTTCAGAGAGATAAAATTAGTTAAGTTTAATGCTGCAGTTTCATTTGCTTGTAATTGCTTTAATTGTCATTGTACTGTTTTCAGTTTCCTAAGTTTATAAGCGATGTTTGTAATCACCGCTATACTCATTTACCCTTAAATATTGTTGCGTGAGTACGGGTTCATGGTAGACTGAATTCAGGCAGAACCGATGATAGTTTGAGAAAATTTATTTTTACGAAAGCAAACACTTTACAATTCTGGAACTTTCGACAAAATACCCGTACAGCTCTTCACAGTATCACAGAGTACGTAATCAGTAGTTAGAAATGAGTACCCGAGCGATTTAATTCATAAAGAATCATCACTCTACATCATCACAGCGAACGCAATTAGTAGTTACACTTCAAACTACAAAGAAGGTTAAACGCAATGCAAAGCGCATCTAAAGAGCAGAGCTAACACGGACATCTCAATACGTCGAACTCACGCTGAACCAAACAGCTACTCCGAAACTGATGCTCTATCCAGTCTTATAAAGTTTTCTCCGGCTGCGAGATCTCTAGTACTCTCGACTTCTCGAAATTACTGGAAGGCGTGTGAAGGCCGGGTACGCTTACAGTTACATATAGGATCAATTACAGAATCTATAACAGTTATACAGGAGCACACCAAAATGTCGCCAAATGCTGGCCAAATTTAGTAATTAAATTAGTCGCCAAATACGGCAATTACATAGTGATATCTCACCAATTTAGCTAGATAGCCATTTCGTCAGATATTCATATTACATTACACAAAAAATGCTACTTTTTTAAACATAACTTCACCAAAATCATTTACATATATATGAAAATTCTTATCACTATTGTAAATAATTTAATAGTTGCTGAGTTTTTTTTCTTTTGTGTGTGTGTTAAGCCAAACTTTAAATGAAATCTTTTATGCTGATTTTTATCCCTTGGGACTTGTTTGGGAAATATCACACAGATTTATGTCTTAGATGTATATCAAACCAGTCTGAACTTAAGCTGAAAATAATCAACTAACTTCTGCTAGGAAAATGCGTACGATTTATATTAACATATGCTTTTAAAGTAAGTACAGAATATCATAGAAGAAGACTGTTGAAAGGGGATTCAAAAGCACCTAGGAAAAAAGGAAGTAGATTATACTTTTTCTAAATAGAGATTTCGCTATATTATGCTTATGCTTATGTTTTCACAAAAGCCCATCGGTGATTAAGTGGTCATGGTCACTGAACAGTGTTGATTCAACCTGACGTCGTATTTCGGTGAACACGCTGGCTGTATTAGGCGTTTACTTGTTTTGCCTTAGATGCAACGTAAGTATAATTCCCTTTAGAAAGTCCTCCACGAAGACTTGTCTACACTTAGGAAAACAGCCTTCGAGTGGTTTGACATTGTCAATTGTAATAAAATAATCTTGTAAAAATGCTTACCTAATGTTTAATTTTTTTTTCAAAATATATGTATTAACGTATCAGGTTCTTTATTGTATTCAATTAACTTAAAAGTTATACTGATGCTATTAATTATTATTTAATTTTATGGCTTAAATTTTGTACACTAATACTTTTGCTTTATAATTCTCAACAATTACTTCAGAGATTTAATTTTATTGTTTTACAGACAAATATTCTCTCTGAAGGCATACTATAAGTATTCTGAATAATTTAGATTGGGTTAACGCCGAAATTTCTTAAACTTAAAAGATCAGGAACTCTATTTGAGGAACAATCGGAGTTTCAAGACAATAATGGCTCTTTTAAGGAGAAACGTACGCTGTGAAGAATATTTTGTAAATCGATTACAAATCTGTTATTAAAATCCATTTTATAAATACCATTAATTACAGCATTCTTATCATGTAGGAAAAAACAAGAAATTTCGAAAAATTTTAATGTAACTACTATTCTCACGTTAGTCAATGGCTCACGACAGAACTCAAATTATCACGTAATTCGGAAAATTCGAGATTTCTAATTCGTTCATCTAAAATAATTTTAGAAGGCTTCCTAATATGAATAAATTCCCTGAAAATATTCAATCATAAACTGTAAATGCGAAAGAGATTTACGTCAATATTTGAATATTGCTTCCAAATATACACTGCGAAGAAAACAAGTAAAACCGAAGTGATTGCTTACTTGATAGGATTACAGTTAGGGTTTATTAATTATTGTTATTCTTTATATGAAAACGGAGTAGGTAAGGAAAAATATATGTCATAAAATATAATTATAAAGATTATCATTAATGTCATAAAGATTCATACATAATCATTAATTAATAATCATTAATGATTTATACGTAATCATTAATGTCATAAAGATTCATACGACCGGCTAGGAGGATCGGGCTATGCCCTTATAATGATAGTGATAATGATAATGTCATAAAAGATGTGATAAGTGAAAAATGCATTTGAAAATACTATACCTTTTGAGCAAAATGTGACACGCGAAGCTTTAGTACACAAGAAAGATATTTATTTATTTCAATATTATGTAAAGTGGATGGATTTTATTAAACCATTTCTTAAAGCCATGGTAAAGAAAGAAATGGATTCTTTATTGGAAACATGAATCTTCTAGTACAAGTTAAGAAAAATAATTTTTATCGAAAGAAACATCGGACAACTTTTTGGGATTTGAACATCACGAATATCTTAAATGAAATAGAAAAGAGCTTAGATGAATTCTATAAGGATGGTATTCACTTTCGGAAAAATATGAATTCTGAAAATTATGAGGATTTCGAGGAGAAATTGCTTTCATCCTACGGAGATTTCGAGTGCAATATCATACTAAAGTTGCATTTCTTCATTTCCATTTGGAGTTTTTTTGCTGTTCTTCTCTGAAAATATAAGAACCGTTTTAGCTGCGCATGAGAAAAGATTTCAAGATGTTGCTCATATGGGAAAAAATGCAGCGGGAAGTGGAATACATACATGTTGACTGGTGAATATTTGGGCGAGAGAAGTGAGTTGCCATTCTAGAAAACATAAAATAAAACAAAAGTGTTATTTTCTGTAAAGTCGACTTACACGTACTTTAGATAGTTGCGTTAAATTAAATATTACATTTGAGGTGTTTTTATGGTCAAATATGAATAATACTCTAGTCTTAAAAAGTATTTAGGGCTTCTCATATTTTTCGTTTTCCTTAAGTTGATGGTAGATAGTAGAAAATAAATATAATATTTATATTTAGAAGTCCAAAAACTATAGGGAACTCTATAAATGTTTCAGGGAAATAAAAGTTTTAAATGAAAAACAGTTATTTAAGAAATATTTATTTTCAACAGTTGAATAATATGAAAATAAAGTTAAAACACAAATGGTTATCAATTAATAGAATCAGGAAAACTCTGATTTTATTCTCAAAGAAAAATGAGTTGTTAAAATGCATGAAAATATTATTCTAACTACCATACTTTAAGCATGGAATAATCCCCAAATCCCTTAAGGCTGCGAATATAAAATGAGTAAAAGGCATTAAAATTGTGAATTTAGCATGGCTCTCTCTCTTACTTTAACGATAAGCTATTCTGATGATTTTAAAATACAAAAACCCTTTTTTTGCGCCGCATTGAGTTTTCATATTGAAAGAAGAGTATGTTAAAAATCAATTATAAAATTCCAATAATGTTACAGTGCTAATAAGAGCCCTATGTCAGCTACTAGAAAAAGATTTATTTACGTTTCTCGGAAATTGCATGTTTTCACTTGACACCAGCATATCTCTGATAGTGCTATTCCCATTAATTTCGAACTAAATATCAGTCTACATATAAAGTAGAGCATGATGTTTTTGATATTTTAAAAATATTTGAATTTTTATTTGCATCCATTTCTCAAAATATTTTAAATTCTTATAGTACTTTGAAGAAAACATGTCTTTATATCTAAACTGAAGCAAAGACTATTTTTGAAAATCAAGCTTTTTCGTGAGTGTGTGAAAGGTAGCAGGATTTTTCCAAGCTTACCTAGAAAATAATGGTTATGTAACTCCGCAGTTGTGTAATTCGCTTCTTCAAGACTTAATAAACCTGCTGACTATTATTCTTTTAAAGTATCGCGACGACTTGTTTGAATAATAACTTACGTAAGAAGATTCCGAAATTACTTTTTTTTTATCTTTGAGAAAAAATAATGATCAGGGAGCAAACAGCGTACAATTCTACGAAGTAACATGTATTTTAAAAATTCGTATTTTCTTAAAATCTTCAGTATTAGCATATCATCTTTAAATGAATTTTGAAAGCTTACCCATTATTAAGCAGAAGAGTTTCCCAACTGCTGGAATTTCGAATAAAGGATTGATGAAAGACTGTATGCTTCAAGCGTTAGAGTTTAACTTTATTGCCTCGGAAAACTTTTCCAGTCCTTTATTTAATACAAAGTTTTGGAAAGGACTTCAGGGAAAATGTGCCAATAAATTCTAGGTAAGAAATTGCAAAATGGAATTTCTTCTTTATTTCAAACCAAGAAAGTTACAATGTACATTCATGCTATAAGAAGAAGAATGTTTTAGTAGACTCTCGAAGGCAGCTTTTATTTAATGGAATGCTATAGCATAAACCAATGACTGTCTAGTGCTTTCAAACTCAAGACAAAATTTTCAGAAATTGAATTTAAAAAACTGGAAGCGGATAAAAATCATTCAAACGAATTTTATATTGAATTTTTAACATAATTTTACGCTTTCTTGACTAGAATGATTTCAACAAGAACGAAGGTTATCTGAAGGAACTTCAAGCCCATTTGTTACATTGATGTTCCGATTCTGAACCTTTCTGTTTAGAAAATAAAATAGTTTGAAGAAAGTAAAAAGTTTGCGCAATGAAGGTTAGGTTAAGTTAGTTTATTTGAATATAGCAAATGCCAAAGCATACCAGGACTAATCTCAACTGAAGGTAAGAATGCCCGCACGAAGGACGTTTTGAGAGAATACGGCTCGCATTTAAGTTATACATGAGTAAAATCGTTAAACACATATACCATATGAATCTAAATTTGAGTCCGAATCGAACTAACAGCGTTCAGGGGGTTTAACTCTACTCAACTGCTGGTAGATCGCTTTTGCAATAGAAAGATTATGCGGAATGCAGTTTTATTACTGGCAAGGAGGTTAATGAGGCTAAAGTAAATAACTTGCGATATAAAGGCTCACGGACACACAGACAAGTATGGATTTCTAACTATATGAATCTTATTAAATGTAACACCCAGCGGTACCAGATGAAAGGTGAAAATATTTTTTAATGCTAATATATTTAAACAAAAATCAAAGCACGAACAGGTAATTTGTAGCGCGTTTTAAATGCTTACAGTAGGTAAGCAGCAAGCTAAGTAGCATATGTGATACTGAAAGATTACACCTGATACGATATGTGATAGCATATATGATACATTATGCCAGATATAGAGATATATAGCAATTATATAGAGCTTTCTTTAGAGTAATTAGTGTACTGAAATTTAAGTATTAACAGCGGGCTTATTCAAATATTCTTAATTTTTCATTTTGGAACCGGCATGTTAATATTTTTTCCGTTTTTTTTATTGTCCTTGTTTTTAAATCTTTTTGATACACCAATTTTGTTTTGATAGTTAAGAGAGATAATTTAGAATGTATTTTATGTGTAAACGGGTAACGATTTTTGACATAATTTGCAAAAGAACAAAAAAAAAATGGAATCGTATGAAACATTTTAACAAACTAGCGGAGAAAGACACTTGTAATTAAGCAGGCTCATTTATGCTTTGGAATTTAATTTGTTAAATTATACACAGAGTGAAGAAAGTTGTAGTTTTCTAAAAATTTCATTTGGGATTTGTTCTTAAACTTTCAGACGTACTAAAATAGTTTGCTATGATATTATTTTTGAATTCAATTCGCAACGCACTGCTTTGTTTTCTTTAACGAATCTGTTAATGACAAAAGAATCTTTACGTGCTGATTATTCATTACATTTAATTAAGCGATTTAGTAACACAGGAATTTCTTGCATAAGCATTCTTCATATGCATTTTGCAAAATATATGATTTAATGGCTTTGAAGCAGAAAATGTTTCACCTAAATTACAGAAAATCTTTCATGTACAGCGGGTATCATCTTCCAACACATGCACTGAATTTAATCAAATCAGTTTTAAGCACTAACTAGAAAATTGAAAGTAATTTTCTTAAATGACGATTCATATTTTCTAAACGTATACTAAAAAGTGTGTTTTTATAAGTCATTTATTCTTAATTAATGAAAATTGTAAATTTATGGATCAAGTCTGAAATAAATTTGGAGTGAAATCTTACGAATTTACAAATAGGGTCTCTAATTTTCATAGGACCAAACAGAGCACGTGCCTCCACTTTCAAGAAACATCCGGTCCACTTGAAAGTTAGTTATTAACGATTCAATCTAGTTACTCTGGAATCAGAACCATTCGGCAGTAATTAGTTTGTTCTGGACCGGACATTTTGAATAATTTTTTCTTTCCTTTTTTTAGCTAAAACATTTAAGAATATTGTGGATTTTTAAGAGAGATATTAGGAAAGGATAAGCTAATAAGAATAGTGAGCACTTTTACATAAACTAATATAGTATAAAATAAAAGCAAACTGTTGCACATGGTATAAGGTATTTCTCCCGCCTCCTTAGCATGCCTTCGTGGTGTAGTGGTCAGCACATTCGGCGCATATTCGAGAGGTCCGAGGTTCGAGTCCCGGCGAGGGCATTGCTCCTTTTTCATGTCTCCTGCTTCGAAATAACCTAATAATAATGTCTCTACAAGGGTATCTGAAAATTTAATTTCATTAAGTAATCTTTTTCAACAGGAAGTTTCCCATGAGAAATGTTTAGTTTGCTAATGCCTTTTTACCTGAATTAGTGATTATTTAATTACAAAGAAGGACTGCAGTCTTTGCATTTAGTATTATAGATTGTTAAATTATAGTTCATATCATAATTAAGAAAAAATGATTTTTTACCTATTTGAAAGAAACTGAATTGTTGAATTCTATAGGCTATTCATATACTTAATTATATAATTGACAAATTAATGATTTGCATTAATTTGGTCATATTTTAGGAATCAGTCAAGGTGAGTAAAATTAATAAAAAATTCTCTAGGCTTTTCCATTTTTTATATTTTCTTCCAAGGAAAAAAACAAGTGCCTGCCTTAAAGCGTATCAGTTGACATTTTACACAGCATACACTAAACTGAAACTGTGGGAACGAAACTTAAATAAAGGTGAAATATATTTCTTTATTCAACTAATTTTGAATGAAAAATGTTGAATTGCTTGGTGATGACATTGAATCTGACGGTGGTGTAGAATCTTTGGTTATTTTCTGAAATACTTTATGTAAAATATATTTTATATGAAGTAAAATTTAAACATCTAATATTTTGAAAGAATTAGCGATGGAGGGCTGCGTAACACATAATGCCTAGGCCACCAGTCTTGTAAATTGGGCCATGATTCCAAATGCAATTTGATTCGTACTTATTATATTAGACTGCGGTCTTAAAAGGTCGAATAAAGTGCATGTCTATAATGAGCCATAGTTTTGAACCAGAAAAGGGCTAAACAATTCAAAAGTAGTAAAACTTCTGAAAGAGTAAGTAATTAATGTTCTGATGCTGAATGACTGCACAAAAGAAAACAAATTTTCCCCTCTCAAAATTTAAAGACAATATTTTCGAAAAGGAACTTTAATTAAAGAGATAAATAACAGTGTATTAGAAAAATGTCACTTTCTGGTCTCGAGATTTAAAATTGAACATTTTTGATTTACGACTGAGTAAGATTGTTATTCATGGGCCAAAAAGTTTTAACTTTTCTCATTGTTTAATTTCTAATCTACCACTATTATTTGAAGTATTTATGCAAATCTTATAATTGAAAAGGATCTAATACAGTATTCTGTTACCCACATAATATCTTGATACTTTTCGGAATATGCTGTATGTTCTGGAACAAATCAGACCATAAAGTTGATGTTTGAACAGTATGGAAACACAGTTAATCATAAACAAGTTATCTTTGAATTTAAGATCCGTAAATGTCGATATTTTACAAATGAAATATTTGGTTGTTAAAACAGTACTACAGATATTTTTTAACGGACATTTAGTAGTATGCTTTGGTTCTTCTTGGGTGAAAGAATAATCGGGAATTTTTTTGTTACACTAGTGACGTTTAGGAAAAACATATAAGGAGAGAAAGAAAATGAAACTTATATTCAAGCAAATTTCCTTTATCATCGCTAGGAACATGAAAAAGGTTATATTATTTTTCAATGCTTCACAGTTGTGTAATATTTTAAGAAGTTCTGGAAAATTTTTCCTACTCAATATTAAAACTCTATTCAAAGGGAACTAGTCCAAGGAAACGCGTTTGCTCTCCCTCGAAGTTTATTAGAAAAGTTGAATTTAATCAGGATAAGTAATCAGGTAGTAAGCGAAAAGTGATAAATTTGTTGATCCAAATATTTTTTAGAGTTTCTCTAAAATGCAGCCACATAATAAATTCCCCTTTTTCCTCCATGTTACTTTTTATTGATAATAATAGAGAGTAACTGTTAGTTCTTTCTTGTAATTTGTATATTCAACTTCGTATTTATTTCATAATACCCGTAGTTGAAACTCACATTTAATATGCTCAGCTACACTGTGGAATAAGCAAAGCTTTAGTATGTAAGAGGTGGAGCCATAGTTTTGACGATTCGTATTAAAAAATCTTTCGAAATATTCTTGACATTTTGAGGGAAAAAAATATTTTCATAGGATATATAGTTTCAAAATTCATTCCATGTATACGCATTAAAGCTAGCCGCCTTGTACTGCTACAATGAAGGATTTTTAAGTAGTCAACATTTGTTTCTTACTAAATTCTCAAGAATACGCTTTGTATATTGCATTTATGAAACTGACCATAGGTTTTTATTAAAATGCTTTCAGAGTCGACAAGAATTTGATCAGCCGTCATGTATCTTGAAGATGAATGGCCTGAATGTTTCGTTATTCCACCTCGGAGTTTGAAACCGTGAAACTGCAGTGCTAAATTTTTGAAGTGCAAACCGTGGATCGAAATAAGTAATTGATTTAAGAGATAAGCAAGTGACTTCTCTTCAAAACGCAGTTCATTTCTTTCACCCCAAAATTATCATATATGAAATGAGTTGTTACTTTTGACGATGATTATATAGTTATAAGAAAATGTTTACAGACTGAAGAATTCATGTGCTAAACAATCAAATATCTACCTTCCTTTCCTCTAGAAAATTCTTTGATGCTTTCTTGTATTGCACATTGATTCAGTTTTTTCCACTTCTGATCACTGTAATTTCCAATTTTAGTATTTCTGAGAACGTGCAACTTCGTTTCTTTGGACATTTGTAAGGGCAATGGGAGATAATCTATCAAAAATAAGAATAATAATAAATAAATGTGTAGTAGTTCCCAAGATTTAACTTGAAATATGAGCCTAAAGTTATAATTTTTGAATTATCTGTTACCTTATGTGTATAACAAAAAGCATCGAGAAACTTAAAGTATTGGGGGGGGATGCTTTGACAGTTGTGAGCAGATGGCTATTTCTTTCTCTCACTAGATGTCGCTACCTGCTATTCACTAATACTGTCTCGGAGTTTATTTTATTTCTAATAATGCGCATACATTTAGACTGGACCAAAGAAATAAGCCTGACCGCACAAAAAAGAAGCCATGGAAATATCAGCAACGTGATGTCAAGACTTATCATGGCCGCCATACAGCGTACTGGTAAGACTAAAACATATTGTTAAATAAAATTACACTGAATTTTAAAGCAATTATCAACGTCCGCAGGCCAGTAAAGTGTCTTTAGGCATTATTTGCATAAAGTACAATTGAAACTTCCACTGATCTTCCAGGTTTTACTATGTAATACATTTGTATTACAGTAGTTATCGTTTACGTATTTGTATGCATATAGATGTTATTAAATTTGGAAGAGTTATTTGTATTCCTTGTGATTTTTCTACGCATGGAGTAAAATTATATTATGTTAAGTATTAAAATTAGAACGAGAGACTTATAAGCTTTCAATAATGAATAGTAACATGTAGACAACTCTGATTATAATGTAAACAAAACCAACCAAAGTCCGCTTATAGGAGCGGCCATGATGAGTCGTGACGTTTCATGGCTTCAGTTTCATTGCACGGGACTTACGGAGAGAGGCTTACGCCATATACTTACGTCCTCCATGGACTTACGGTACTCCATGGCTTACGTCCTCCATGGACTGAACAAACAGGCGCGGTAAAGCAAATAATAAATCATCAGATTTAAATATAATATGTTTTTAATATCTAATTTCATAATTTGTTTTGATGGTTAGGTTTGCGGAGCTGAAAACTTGAAAGATTAGGAATTTCATTGGACCACGATGTTGTTTAAATGGGCCACAGTTGTTTAAATACGCGCAATTGTTCATTTGATTGTTGATATTCACGTTAATTTGTTCAAATGTAAGACAACATCACACTTCCCGCAATGCAAGATGTCTGATCGTTTTATCTTACGAACATATTTTTTTTCTGAAAATTACTTGCGATTTATCACAAACCTTATTAGTAAGTAGTATGAGTGCATTAAAAATGGAGGAAAAAGTATTCACCACCAAATATGTAGTTTGAGTGTACCCTTTATGTGCACAAAAAAAGGAAAAACATCCAATCATTTCAACTAAAATATACATTTTTTTAAATAAAAGGTAATATCGTGAGGCAAAAATACCAGATTATAGGCTGACTTGCTGTTAGAGAAAAAAATATATTCGTACTTTAGTTAGTAATATTAACATGTTGTAACTTGTTGTTAACTAACTCGGAGTAAAGAACTACTTACGTGACTAGTATGGTAATCTAGGCATCTAAATAAAGACCATTGGAGGTTTATTCCTTCAAACTGTATCTTTTAACTTGATCGCTATAATATTTCTGTTTTTAGCATGGGCTTAAAACCTTTATTAATTTAAAACAATCCTTTACGGTTTAAGTTATTCCTAATCAGAATCTCTCGATTTCCCTTGAAATTCGAAATAAACTTGAGTTATATTTTTAAATACGCTAAATAATCTTTTTTTCTAACCATTCTGGTTATTTTGCCACTTTTTTTAATCCTTGAGGATATGCTGCTCATCACCAATCGAACGTCTTTTGAATCGTTAAGCAGTTTTCACTATTATCATTTAATTGGATCACTCCGAAATTCTAAAAACAATAATGCTGGAATGAATATTTCACAAGTATAGGTAATTTAATTCATTTTCTCGCATCACGAATTTTAATTATTTTGACTTCATTTCCTAGCAGAAGGCTGATTGGATAAATCAATTAATGAGAGCTTCTGGGTCAGCATATTCCCACGAGAAAAGATCTGTGGCATTGATTCAATTACGGTCCAGTTTTGGGGAGCTGTGTAATAGCAGATAACAATTTCTACGGTATATCTGAAAAGTCAACCAGCGTCTCAAAAATCGAAATTCGTTTAGGTAAAACTATGGTAACTTAACTATCTTTTTCTACAACATATGTCTCAGTTGTTTTACTTCTCATTATTTTAATTTCAGTTCATTACTTGAGCAAAGATTTTGAAATACTTTTATTAAAATTTTGGTTTTTGGGTCATAACCAAATAAGTAACTCCCTTTTTCTATAATCTATGAACGTTCATTTCATACTTCCAACAGAAACGTTTTAAATTTATTGCCATATATCATCTAAGTTTTAACTGTATATGCAAAAGATTTGATTGAAGCTAAATATCAATGCTCACAAACTCAAAAATCCTGAGATTCGTTTGAATAGATTCATATATACAGTTAAATAACTGAAAGGAGTTTAAGAATCAAAATGCTCATGGAGAAGAGATAGCCATTTCTATCTGTATTTCCACTTCATTAACTGGAACCTTCAATAAGTTTGAATGAATTACCGAGTTTGAGTGATGATTAAGGAGATTTTGAATTATTTTTTACAAAGCGACTGTCATCACATCCATAAATAAAATGCGCGAGCATAAAACCTAAGACATGTTAAGCCTAACAAAAAAATGCTTTCCAACAGTAACTTAAGGATCAGCTTAAATTTCGGAAATCTGAGAAGGAATTTCAAAGTTTCTGTTCTTTAATCACGGATTTCTGGTTATTTGGATACGACAAAGCATATGAAGGTAATCAACCTAAGGACCTTCAGAAACGGTTGTCTTCCTGAAGTTTTCTAAGAGAAACTGGATAATATATACATCAGGCATGGGAAATATAATAAAAACCAGGACCCCCAGAAGACGAGCAGTAAAGTCGGTGAACACTGGTAGTTCCATGAGGTATTTTCTCCTTCCTTTCTGCATGCCTTCGTGGTGTAACGGTAGCACACTCAGCGCGTATTCGCGAAGTCCAGGTTCGAGTCTCGACGAGAGTATTGCTCAATTTTCATGTCTCCTGCATCAAAAAATCGTAATGCCTCAATAGTTTGACATGGGTTTGATTCCAGGCGAACGGGCTGTCTGCATGAGCGTTTTCTTAGTTTTTCCCATGTGTAACGTAGGTGGAGCCAGTTTCCCTTCAACGTTCTCCACGAAATTCTTCAACATGTCCTCGTTGCTTTTTAAGTTGCTGTGCTGATTAACTTTCTAAAATTACCTCCTAATATATGTCAGGTAATTATGAAAATCCTGTTTTAACTGACATTTTGGTTTAGACGTTTTCTTGAGTCGTGCACTATGTTTCCTTGGATGAGCATTTTTAACTGACCTCTATTACACAAGATAAATCTAAAAACAAAGATGTAACTTTCTTTAAACTGCCATAACAGATACAGGTGGACAATTTCGAACATCAAAAATCACTTTATAGCTTTTTCTAATAGAAATAACTTAAAAATTCTTTCAAATTTTATTGCTATGTTGTTTAGAATGTGAAGTTAATCAACATGAATAGCAAGAAATTCAAAACTTCTTAAAGTAATAATGTTCAACTTTCGGGCTGTTTCTTGGCAAGCGCAGTGTTAGATGCATTGAAACCTTCAGTTGTGATTCTGACTGTCTTGTTATTGATGAAAATTTCTTGTCTGTAAAGAAAGCAAAAATTTATTTGTTTATAAAAAGTTGATAATGAATTTATTCGTCTGGAAAGACGAAAGTTAAACTCCGTCGTTAAAAATTTTTCGCAGCGATAAAAAAAATGTATTATTTCTTCAAGCTAATCAACCAGCCATATTTATGATACTACAGAATGAACGTTGCACAAGAGTTGTTTAAAATGTACATTAAAGCTAGGAATCTATATTAGTGCCATGTATGTATATGATTAATATTCGTAAATGATAAATCATATACTCGAAGGTTAAATAATTGTGCTGCCGAAAAAGAGATTTGCTTAGCAAAAATTATTACAAATTGTAATAATAGAAGATTTAAGCTTATGCGAGATGACAAGTTTGGTTTATTCAATTACGCCAAAGCGCTCGAGGGCTATCTGCCTAAGAGAAGGACTTTTTAAGGGAAACTGGCTCGTACTCAAGTTACACATGAGGAAAACCACGAAAACGCCCATGCGGCCAGCCCGTTCGAGGGATTCGAACCTCGGACCGAGCTACTAGTGTTCAGTGACTTTACCGCTCGGCCGCTGGTGGGTGTAAGGTAACAAACTGTGCTTTAAATTACATCAGCTACAAAGTCTGAATTTTATATTTCTAAGCCAGTATTTCTATATTAAGTTGTTATTTCTGTCATCATTCTAACATTAAGTATTCTAAACATTAAACCATTTTTTCTACTATTCTATCCTCTCGGTGATAAAGGATTCCTAAGTCGTAACTCAAGCTAGTAACTTCTGAATAAAAGCAAGTATAAAAGTGAAGTATTGGTTGTAATACATTGGCCAAGTACTGTCAGACGAAACTGAAAGCAGAATCTAACGATACAATTTGGAAGTTAATTAAGTAGTTGAAAGTTAAGCAGTAATGTTTTAAGAGTTATGAAGGATGCCGAAAAATGTAAGCTAGAAAATCGTATAGTATTAATTAATTAATAGCAAACGAAATCTTTCAGAAATAAATAATGTTAATAGGAGGATATGAACGCTTACCGTTGGAAGTCTAGTATAATACATAAATTGAATCTATGTAACATGAACATGTTAAACTTTTAAAAATTAACAGATATACTACTACACTGATTAATTATTGTTTTTTCTCAAAATTAAGAGTAAAGTAGCTCTCTCTCCCAATACTTTTCCTTCATTTGCCTTGTCATTATCTGTCGTTACAGAAAAGTCTGACGCTCGACGGTCATTTGAGCATTTTTGAAAGCCTTAGTTTTACTACAGGAGAAATGGCATGTCTTACATTTGCATGCGCGGGTGACAGACATCTAATTTTAAAACTTTAATAGCAGCATTCAGTTTTGGAAAATATGGTTTATTAAGTAATATTGCGATACTATGCGGGTTTCAATTGAAACACTTTCTGTTTTCCTCATAACTTCTGAGAAATAATGCTATTTTAGAAATTTCGGCAGTAAAGCACATTTTAGCCAATGTAATCTGGTAGAGGTTTTGTCTTTTTACTAATTCAATACGCTGTTCTCTAAACTAATATATTCATACGTCTAGCTATCTTCATTGAAAGGTTATTTCGAGCCCCTTGTATACGTATGTACCTAAAGTATGTATTTTAGATTTGTAAAATAGCTTGAGAACTAAGATAGCTTTAGAAAGCCTAATGAAGGTTTGAAGTTCTTATATTTACTTTAGACTGAACATTTGTGTTAGACGTCAGATATGAGTTTATAAAAAAAACACTTTATTTTATGTCGAAATGTTATCTTGTTAGTTTGTTGTGTCGTGATTTATGAAATATCAGGAATAAAACTATTGCACCGTGAATTAAAAAATTACGTAAAATAGAATGAGAGAGAAAAAAATTGTGTTGAATATTCAGATGTTGGCTTTTGAAGCTTTAACCTTTCAGAACAAGGGACAACGAACTCAAGAATATTTTTACCTGTTATAGTCTTTCTCGAAAGAAAACTTATGCAAGTTTCTGTTGATCGTTCTAACATCTATCCAGAATATCACAGCAATAAAAGTGGCTTCTCTTCAAACAGCGCATCGACGTTACATTCTCAACTGGAGCAATGGAGTATACTAACTCGAATCTTGTAACGTGACTGGAAATTTAATCTTCTTCGCTCGAGGTTTGTTTTTTTAAGATTTAACCTTGAAAGAAATAACGCGGGCACTCCAATGAAATATTTGTGTAACTAAAAATAAAATTGATAGGTCGCAGTGAATTACGATTAACTAAAAATAAAAATAGTTGCTCACATCGAATTGCTGTTAACTTAAAAAAAAACCTGTAATCCTGAACTGCGGAAACTTGCATAACTGAACTGCGGAAAGAAAATTCAAAGCATATTTCAGCATCATTCAACTCCTTTTTCATTTTCTTTTGGAAATATGTGCGCAAAATGTGTGAAAAAAAAACAAAAGCATGGGAGTATACTTTTACATACGTATCATAAAATTATACTGTCATTTCTGATCAGAATAAAAAACCTTTTCTAATCTGTTTGACCGAGTTTCTACCGAGTAGTTATTTTACTACCAATTTAGATTTATTGAGAGTTTTACACAATGACCCATAGAACTCAAAATTTCAGAATGCAAATGAAGGTATTTTTTTTCCTTAGGAATTAGAGAATCTTGGTAGAAGAACAATTTCGCGTAATGATTTACTTCATTTTTGTGAAGAATTTATTCTTCCTGTGCATGAATGGTTAAAATAATCGATTAGTGATTAAGTCTCATGTTATATCTTACCTTAAATTTGATTCTCGGTAATAGAAGATATTCAAAATCTACGCGATTCTGAAATACTGTTTTGCTTACCTTTAAAGTTTGCATTGGGATGTTTCTCTTCTAGTTAGAATAGAAGAGGTATTACTCTGTATGACGCAGTTTTCTTAAGAAAGACTTTGATGGCACATTCGTATTCAGTTTGATCATCTTCGAGTGATTTATATGTACAATACCCAGGTACGAAGATGTTTGAAATGGTTTTCGTTGAATGTTCGACTCACGAATAATTTAGTGACTAAAGCTGAGAAAGCTGGGGAGGTTAAATTTTCTTACGATAAAACGGATTTGGTTTCTCCTAAAGCTATAAACTTAAACAGGAGGCACGTGCCACTCCAAAATCCTTCTGGAAAGTTTATATATAGTTTGTATAGAGTTTTGCATAATTAAATTAACTATCCAAACAATATTGTAAGAACAATGCACTGAAAGTGTTTTGTTTGTATTAGAAAATTAGTGGATTTCCTACACCTGTTCGAGTGAGAGATCACCCTCCCATTGTCATGCAAGAATCCCTCTGAAACGTACCATCTATAGACATAGAATACGTATAATTAATTATTTAAGCCAGTTTTGTACGGTTAATGATTCGAGCTTATCGTTTGGTTTGTAATGAAAAACCAGCGAGACTTCGGCACCTGTTGATTGGAAAGTCACTTTGAATATTGCTATTATACGGAGAGGAAAGTATCTGAATTACAACTAAGGTGAAAATGCAGGATATATCATAATAAAACAGAGCTATAAAGAAGTTGCTTAATTTCAGATTTTAAGAAATTCTAAGAGCAATATTTAAATTGTTTATAAAGGCTGTTAATTATAAGTTTGATCATTTTAGCATAGTAACACGACATAAAATTACGTATCTATTTATATACAAAAAGATTTAATTTGTACGAAAATGAAATAAATCTTTAACTGAGATTAGTTTTCCTATCATCATTCTTGAACTTCTCAGGAAAATAATTACTTTCATTTGCATTCAAAAATTCGAAGCCCAGGAAACTGGTACAAAAAGTATATTCTCAAGTATTTGAATTGAATAATGACTCTCAATTCACAACCCGGGAATAATTCAGAATAAATAAAGAGGAAAAGCAATATCATGAACAATAAAAAAAAATCATCCAATGTGAATAGACAAATCTGCATTCCATTCTGGATAGAGCAAAGTGCCACTTTCAGAATGTCTACAATTTTTTCAGTTAATAATGCCTGTTCCCTCTTCGTCCTATTTTACGGCTTCAGAAAAGGACAAGTCATCTTCTTCTATCCCAGTTATTATGCTTCGTACACAGAAAAACTGAAATTGATATTAGGTGTGATAAAACAGACATTGCTGATTTTGGTGAAATTTTCTGTTTCTCTGCACAGTTCCTGTTATTGTGGAAAAGACAGCTTTAGAAATTTGCCACTCCTTTATATTATTTTAGCGAAAGATTTCTAATCAAACATATAACGTCTTCCATAATATTTAACACTTGGAGTGATGTACAACCCAACGTTGCGTTACAAAACTATTACAGTAACAGCTGTATAATGCGACGTATGTGTAATATTCGACTTTAAAATTGAAGACCTTGTAACTTTATTTAACTCTGTTCGCAAAAACGTGTGCAAAAGAAAGTTTAATGTGGCCATTATTTCACGAATAAAATTATTTTGACACAGCAACAAATACGGCTTGTATCGTCCCTTGTCGCCGTCTGTTTCAACTTAAAACAGGTTTAGTAAATAATTATTCGTACCATTTTAAACAATCCCAAATTTTTAATGCAAATGTTATTTTTTTTGTATAACATTGAGAACGCGATCTCTTCAGAGAAACACATACCTAATTTAGTACATAAACGTGCACTGAAAAAATAAAAAATAGCTAAAAATAACAAGTAAATTTCACCTGTATGATACAAAATAACAGAAGCATATTAAATGAATAGGATATTTATGCATATAATTTAAAGTCTAATCATATGTATCGTATACTTACATATGAGTTACATTTTCCATCTGATACGAACACGAATACACCCGAAATATATTAGCTAGTGTCACAAATATCGATTGATGGCTTAATAATTTACGGTGTGTTTAGAATTCTTCCGGTCAATTTCAGTTAAAAGTGGAGCGAATGAGGTGGGAAATTTTATCCCATTGAGGCATTGTGAAGTCTTACTAATGGAACGCCTAGCAGAAGTACATAGTTTATTGGCGATAAGAACGTCAAACAAAATTATACTCCCCGAATATGCTTCTATCTGGATTTATTGGCAACTGCATGTATTGCACCAATTAAGCTACCGAAAACTGTGTTCTTATTCGTGCTGACAAGGTTTCCTAAACAAGATAAAGACATCAAGCGGTAAGTGCACTTATATCTGTCACTAGTTCGAACAGCAAGGGAGTTAGTTCTGTTATTGATTTGGATGTAATATAGAATAATGCTGAAGCGTTATAACATGTTTAGACATATAAGTCTGTTTTATACAAAATTTACAGACACTTCAAAAGATAACTCCGCGTTCCCTATTTTGTTCAGTTTTACAAACAATTATGCAACCTTTTATGTAAAGGCTTTAGTAAGCTGTTTATGTTATATGTGCAAATGGATTTATAATAAAATTAACTCATATATTCAAAAGCTGTAAAGCTTCAAAGAATTTTGATTGCATATTGGTCAATTGGCAATTTTGATTGCATTTGGGTCACGAATGCAAATTTTATATTACATTGGCGTATACTAACCAGACAATGGAAATGAAATAGCAGTATACCTAATTCTGCTTCTGCATGACACATCATTTCTTGAAGAAAAGAGGAAAAAATGAAAATATAAATACAATACTCTGCATAGGAAAACACACAAGATGGATTTTTGATCTAAAAAATCTGGAATAAAAAATAAATTATTTTCGAAGAAAACACATCAAAAACTTTGATTACCATATTTGCTTGCGTAATTTACGCGTACCTTTACCATAATTTTGAAGTCAAAATGAGGGTACGGAGCTTAGGCGAGGAAAAGCGATTACATCATTAAATAAATTTTTAAGCTTAGGCCACTCATATTATCGCTATTCAACATTGCAGAAATTTAGTACATGTTAGCAAGATCAGTGTCAGTCGCTTCCTAATTCATTGAGGAAATTTTAGGAATAACAAATGTGTGAAATAATCAATGACCATATATTTGTTTAATTTCGTATTAAAATAACAGGTGCGCCAATTATAGGAGTAATTACCAATAATTCTTATTTTGTTTTAATCATATTAATATATTTTTATTCTACAAAGATATATGAACATAAGTTAACTAAATTATTCTTTATAAAGAAATACGTTATAACATTTTCCCATACAATTTACCTTGCATATAATTAGATTTTATTCGTTTCCATTTCTTGAACACTTTTTACACTGAAATCGTATCTATACACATTTTCCACGGATGCATTCCCGTACCCCAATTAAACCAGTTTTACTCCATTTTCCCATTCAACTTCAACTTTCTCAATACTTTCGTAATGATAGATTAAAGTTATCTTATGATTAAAAAAAAGAAATTTGATTGATTTTATGCAATGAAGTGCAGAAAGATTCTTAGTGAATTTCTGCTAATATCGGTTTTATTTTGGGAGCATTAATACGTAGAATGCTTATTTTCAAATTCAAAATTATGTCAGTTGGTTCGCATCATTACAGATGCAAATTTTAAGAACCAGTTTATACGAATTATTCTCAGTGGATCTTTAATTATGCTATATGAAAAGTAACTGAATTTTCTTTTCTAAATAGTATTAAATCAAATTCATTAAAACAAATTAGTCTAGAAGCATAATTTAGTATCTCGCTTGAGAAAGGGGCTTGGGAGTGGGAATGGGACAGTTCGCCCTGGCTGTTTCGCCGTGGCCGTTTCGACATGGCCGTTTGGCCATCGAGACATTTCGTCGTCAATACATATTTTTCTTCACATGACTGCAATATATCTTGCCGTATTTATATTAAGCTGATTTAGTTTAATAATACTCTTTACCTATTGTGTATTTAAGAGAGAGTTTTCTTTATATGCCTATATTATATCTTGCCATATTACATAATTAAGTTTATTTAATTTAATAATTTTGTTTACTATTGGATACCTCTAGCTGTCTTAAATTTTAAAAGAAAAAAACTTTTGCAATTAAACACATCTTCCAGATTTTCTAAAATATTACTTAGAATTAATGACTTTTTTCCCAGAGAAGAATTTATTGGGAAGGATTTTATCAGTGTGATAATTAGGTATACTCTATGCATATAATAGTGTTACAGTAAAAACACTAAGCCAGTATTTCTAAAAACGGCTCCGAACGAAATATCGGCCAGAGATGAATTTGATTTTATATTAAAACTCGGTATCTTTCAAGTACTTTAAAACAAATCGCATAAAACAACTTTCTAAATTTTTGCCATTTAAAGAGCCAGATAGTTTGTTAACATTTACATTTTAGCAAAGTCCTTGTATTAAAGGCTTTTGAATAATGAATAAAATATTTTGTATACAATTTTATACAAATACATCGTTATTTATGATACATTAATTTTAAGAGAGTTGTGTGCTGTGTTGTGTGAATAGTTTCTCTGAAGTAACCGATTAAAATTTCAAGAAATTTCGACGAATCATGTACATATTGTACCTGCATAATTTTAAAATTGATAACATAACTTCTGTTGCATCAAAGGTTTAGCCCCAGTTTTCTTTAATACTGACGTAATTGTCTAGCTAACTATGTGTAATTTCTTTACATCTCATATTTGTAAACAACTATACATATTATAAGCAACCTTCATTACGTATACAGAAGGTAAACAGAATTATTAAACTAAATAAATTTAATAGGAGATACAACAATAACATCAAGTGAGGATCCTCTGTTTTCGTGCTTTGCTATGAGGGTAATTGCCATTACGATTCGATAGTACACCTGCTATGCCTTTATGGTGCAACGAACTAATTATAATTGGTTGTTACTTATTTTCCCTTACGTGCAGAAACGAACATTTGAAGTCAAATTGTACAGACGAATGTTTTAAATTAAGATCTCAAGCTATGAACTCTAAACTACTGACTAACTTCAGTATTTTAGAGGTCATGGTTTGATGTCTTAATTTACCTTCTGTATACGTAATAAATGCTCTTATTATTATTTTAATGCTCTTTCTCTTCTAATGGGCCGTGTGTATTGAATGAAAGACACTGTTATTCTCAAATCGTATAAAAATCGTTAGTGAAACTTGCATTAAGAAAGCATCGGTAGAAAAAGAGTTGTAATCAGCATAGGATGATCAACTAGCATGTACATATTAATGGTATTAGTAGCAGCATTAGAGTAGCATTAATTTCAGAATCACCTTGGAGACTAATATTCTCTCCCGCAAAATTCACACCATCCTTCAACTTACCAGCTAACCCTTGACTTTCTACAAGTGTGCACTCTGCAAAGACAGTCTGCTGGGGACATGATCTAAGGCGATAAGTTATAGTTAGAGTCATTGACAAGATTCAGAAGGTCCGATGGTATTTTGCCAGTTGTCTTGTCGTCGAAGAAAAGAAACGACCTCAGAAGTATTATTGAATGCAGAGAGGAAAACAGTTAGTTATTTTACAAATAATTTCTCGAGATTATGACTACCAGAATTTAGATAATGCCTATCTGTCATTTTCATGACCTTGTTTATTGTCCCTTCACTAAAAACCAAAGCTTAAGTTTAATATTACTTCAGATGTTCAATATAATAGCTAAAAAAATGCCGAACACGTAACTGGCATTGTGTCGCACAGCTGCTCTAATTTTCGTTCATTGTTAACAATACCGAATAAGCTTTTGTTATTAGGCCAATCAAACCTGGATGGTTTATGGCTCTCAGAGCTGACTAAAAGGAGCTTGTTTAGTTAGATAGCTTTCAAAGCGTAGTTAAAAATATTTCATTTTCTATGTTTTAGACGTAATTTTTTAAAAGTCATTGACTTGAATCATTGATTTGTCTTTGACAGAAAACATATCTCTATAGAATTAGGTAGAATAATGAACCCTTACGAAATACAGCTGTCAGCTTTTCTTTACCAGCTTTTTAATCTAAAAATGAAAGATCGCTGAAATCCTACATAATTTTTACAACTCTCAACCTGTCATTTACTTCATCTAGTTAGGATTATTTTAATTGAGCAGAAAAAGTAGGACAATCTGGAAGCCTACCATAAAGTAAGAATAAACAACATTTCTTGAAAGGGAACTGAATCTTTTATTCTTTAAAATGCGCCCCTTATGCTAGAGTTCTTAGGTCACTGATTAGATCATGTGTCGGAAGGAACAAAGAAATTCCTATTAAGGCATTATCATTGAAAATTATAAGAAGAAAAAAAAAGATTTTCTAAAAACCATTTGTCACTTAAAATAATAATGGGATATAAAAAGGCATGCCGATAATAGAGTAGATGCATAAGTTCGCCCTCTGACAGTCGAGGAAAACGATTAAGCTTATGTGAATAAGTAAATCTGTTTTGGGAATCTGTAAAAAAGTGACACAATAATAGGTGACGACTTAATAAGGTCTTTCTGCAATATACTTGAGAAGTCTTCTAAAGAAAATATATTCTACCCATTCTTCGTAGGTTGTACAGCAATAAAAATTCAAAAAGGTATAAAACCAAAAAACAGTACACAGTTTATACTCCTGGATTTTAAATTGGGGATGGACTAGTAAAATGCAATAAAATGATTTCAACGCCACAAAACCATTTTGACGTGACAAAATGATTCACCTTTTAAACATAATTAGCTGCAGACAGTCTCTAAATCCAGAATCTGTTTTTCAGGAAGAATTGTCACTGAAAGGGAATAAATGGTCTTTCTCCTCATAAATTAAATTTATGGTGAGACAGTTATTCTTCGAAAACTTTAACGGAAGCTGTCCATCAAGTTAACTGATTCATATGCAATCATGATATCGTATTAATAACCTTTTTTAGGCTTTTGGAGGACACATCTTCGCTCCAATTTGGAAGCTTTTCCGAAGGCAGAAAGATTGCCTTTGAAACTAAATGAAATGGAATGGAAAGAAATTAAAAGCCGTGTCTTACGCTGTTGCGGAAAAAAAGGCGAATTTTTGTATTCGTACCTTTTCTTGCCAGTTGAGAGTATGATTTATTATTCTAAATAGCAGCTTCGTTTCTAAAATACTTTTCTAGCTTACAAAACGAGCGTTGCGTCAGTTTGGATTTCTTTCACCTCTGAACCTATAAAATCTAGTTTTTGTTACGACATCCTCGATCAATATTTAAAGAGAGTGCGTATTGCCAAATTTTTTGTGTGCAAAATAGAAGCCCAGTCAAAATAAATGTTATGAAACTGTATGTATGGCAAGCAGTATGTAATATTCTTTCCTTTTTCATTTTAAACACCACGCATATATCGTCATTTAATTTGTGATATGAGATATACAGTGTTTTGTTTTAAATTCAGATTTATAAGATTTCATGTAAACTCCTAACACTTCTATCAAATTTAATGGAAAGTGCTGATATTTTAGTAATCAGTAACATCAACAATAGCCCCCAAACGAAGGCTATCTGCTTAGAGCGAAAGATGCTTTCACTTTGTAAGGGAAACTGGTTCGTATTCACAAACGACAAGATAATGATAATGAAATTGATTAAAAGTGGGAAGTATTAAATAATACGCCAAATGTTATACATCAAATAAAGCTGAGTTTAAGAAATCCATTTATAACTGACGTAATCAGGCCATTCATTTTTAGCTTCCTTAGAACCATATAAATAGTTAAAATATTTCTGATATTATTATAATTTATTGAACTATTAATCTTTGAGAAATGTAGAATGCAATTTAAATCAACTAACAAAAACTTTCAGGTAGAACTAAAATAAAAGCAATTAAACTGGAAAAGTGGTTACCCAAATGTAAACATAATCAATACAAATCTCATATCAAAAAAGAAAAAATGTAAATGAGAGTTCTTTGTCTAAACGTATTTCCACAAGGGAGCAGAATTTAATGAAACAATTCAAAACTGTAAATTTTGTCTAGATTTATCCACAGCAGTGACAGCACTGAATATATAACTTTAACTGAACGCCGTGTAAAACGAACTAAAGGTAAATAATTACGATCAAAAGCTGTTATGTTCCGTACTAGATCCTAAAGAAAATGTATAAAGGTATAATAACAAAGCTGAAAAAAACTGTAAATAACGTAATGAAACTAAGATACGAATAAGAGACAAATAAACATAAAGACTGTAAAATTTTTAAAAAATAGTACTTGAAAGCATAAGTACTAACCCATATACAGCATACAGTAGAAGACATACCATTAGAATATGTTAACATTTGAGATGTAATAAGAAAACTAATTTGTGCAAGTGACCTTGTAAAGGAACGTCTAGTTACCTATCTAACTGCACCTGTTTAACTTTGACGAATTTTCTTGCCTTTGTAAATAAACAGGGTAAACTTAACTAAACGTCAATAACACAGACAAGATGCAAAACGTAACTGAAAAATTCTTCAAAACTACATGTTGTAATGCAACTAAAAATTACCAAATACTGGTCTTTGCTACTTGCAAGCCTAAATCAAGTTTTCAAATTTTTCAACTTTCAAGAACTCAAGTATTTAAAGCAGTAAAACACAGAATCTAATTTTCATCTATTAAACTCAGCTTCGGCAATGGAGAAACTAATCCTCCGTTCCTAAGAGAAGAAAACTTCCTTTACCAATCCACAGGTGGGCTAAATGGCCGACTCTTCGTCTTTAAACAGATATTCTGAGTGGTTACCATAGTACTTTGTGTAAGTTACAACGCTGCTCGCTACTCGGTTTCAATCTAATTTGCATTCTGCTGAATGTTAAAGAAAGAAATAGAAGATACAGAAACGAATTAGCATAGAAATAATGTGTTTTCCAAAATAAACCTTGCAAGTATTGATGAAGTGTTAAAAATGCCGCAGTTATTCAAGTAGTAAGTTTGAAAAGAAGGAACTTAGTAGGAAATAAGTAAGACTGTAGGAAAGAAAAAAGTGCAATAAGTTAGTAACGATAAAGCGAAAGAGTAAAAATAATGCTTACAAATGTGTGCAATTTGATTCAATATACAATATTAGTTTTTGCGAAGGTTTAAACGAACATAATTGTGCTTTTCACGTAAAGAAGACCTTGGATGTTTTTAATAAGTACAGATAAAAGTATGGGGGACACCAGCGATGTACCGTGTGTCAGCTGGTAATGCCTTCCTATATTAACTCTTAAAAAATTGCCAATTTTATTATTTACAAAGAAAGTTTGAGGAAATGAGCAAACGACGCTTTCCAAAAGATCTAGAGTTTACCTATTATGGATGTTTTTGATAGACATAATCTGGTGTGTTATACATTCATATGTAGTTAATATTTAAGTAGGGTGCGTACCAGCAGGCCTTTTCAAAACGTTTGTTTCGCACACTATTTTTTTGATTCTAATAGATTGATTTTTAATTGTGCTATTTATTACATTTTGGAAAATTAAAGATCTGCTGCTTAAACTTCATCATAGAGTAATGATTCCTCTTTTATTAAAAATTATGATTTCCTTGAAATTTTTCTGAATAATCATATCTGTTAATTTTCGCGTTTCAGAACTGTTATTTTACTATGTTTTTCACCTTAATTGTCGGTTATATTCATCTGAAAATTACGATAATCTATTCTAGTTCTTCTGAAGTTGTGCATTTTCTTCTTGAATCTGAAAAATCGCAAGCAGTCCTCTTATATAATTTTTTGTTAGCTGCTACCAATATTACGAATATCTCGAAATTATTCATAGAAATTTTTGATTTTTATATTCTAGCATGTGAGTAAAACCAAGAGGCATAAGTGTGATTTTGAGGTAATAATATCTAAATCGCGATGGAAAAATACAATTCACTCAAATAAAGCATTATAAAATCTCGTTTCTGAATTTCGAATACCCGTGTAGCCAAGAGGATAAAGAAAGTAAAATACAGTAGTTTCTGTGCGGCTTAATCCAGGGCGGCTGAATTAGACAGTTGCGTAATTCCTTGCCTTTCTGTCTGCACTATAAAAAGGAATTCATTTCGCTTAGAAAGTCCTCTAAGAAGACAATAATTTTTACAGGTAAGGTGGATGCTTTTAATATCTTGGAATTAAATAACCTAATCCAAGTCCACTCCTGAATATTGTTAACGAACTGTATATCCTATTGGGAATAGCAAAAGCAAAATAGTGGGTACACACATTCTCGGCTAGGAGCTGTGGCTTGCTCCTGAGAGGAGGAGAGTGGATCGCTGAATGCAGTGTTATTATTTCATAAAATTTGCTTACCCGAGTTGGTTCATACAGTTTTCAAGCTACTTTTTAAATATGGATAACTAATACGGATACTGTTTAAATATGGCTAAATAAGTTAAATACACGTCTGTTATCATCGAAGTTGCTTGGATATTGGTCGAATTCATTGAAACGATCAGTTTGTTGCATTCCAACTCTAAAATAAGGACACGGGTTATCTCTGAAAAATTAATAAATAAAATAAAATAAAAAAATTCAAACTGCAGAAATGCGCTTTTTTCAAAGCAATTAGAAATTACTTAAATGTAGATTTCAAAAGAAATTAATACATCAAACCAAAATTATACATAGTTTCAACTTAATCGAAAACAATCAACAGATATAGCCATAGGTAGAAATCCAATAATGCATTTTTATTGGAACAGTTCCAAGAGAAGAACTCTGCTATTTCCCAAACAGAATAAAGACTTACAAAAAAAGGAAGACGAATAAACTCTTTTCAAGTCGGAACATTTTAATTGCCTACTCCTTAGCGGGGTCGCAATGATGATGATGAGGGAACTAAGCATAATTCATTTCGTATTTTATGTTAGGAAATTGGGCATATGTAATTTAAAGATTCGGATGAATTAGCTTTTCGTGCACAATTTGCAGAAATTTCTTTGAATCAGCAGAGTGCATTTCTTGAGTATTTGTTTTTCGGTTTTAAGCACATAGCTATTCAGAAAATGAATAAGCACTGACTAGTATTAACGAGGTACTTAGCGAATTAAAAGAAAAGCTTTTTACGTGGATGAAAAATTTATGACAGCTTTCCAGGGGTGAAGCGGATAAAAACCGTAGATTGTTCAGTATTCAATACGGTTCATTTCTGAATTACGCGACAGCTATGGAGAGTGATATAATCTCATACTTTCAAAAAAGAATTTAATTTTTGTCTTCCCCCAAAATTAATTATTAACCACCTGCTATGAGGGAAATCTTTAACGGTAAGGCAACTACTAGCTTCAAATGTCTTTTATACTCTCTGTGCACTGAGAGCTGTATTCTTACAATAGCAAAAATCAAAGGCAGGCATGACAAATATCATATGGCTCTTTGCAATGCTAGAAGCGAAAGACTGTTGTTTAATCTATTACGTCGAAGGTAAGTGAGCTATCAACAACATTAGTACAGTGAAAAATTACTACAACAGCATAACATGTACTAAAGTTAATTACATGCAAATGCGTTATACCTTAATTATTTTTTACATTTACTTCACGAGAGCCTGTATTCTAACAGTTTGAAAAATTCTAATGTTTTTTAAGGTATATTTTAATTTTTTAACAGTTATTTTAATTTAGTTAACCTTTCCTATCGTCCCTCGTTTCAACTTAAAAACTCCCTACCAGAAACAGGTTTTAGAATAGTCGCATTGAATGTAAATGAGTAAGAAGTAGTATTAAAGGAAGGTTCAACTTACTTTGAGAGAGAGAGAGCTAGGAATCCTGAGTAGCGCGCGTTTGCCATCGAGCTAAGTCTGTCTAGAATCGGTTACTCTCGGACGTATATTACGTGCCGTTTGATATTCGCCGGCTAGTTTAGATTAAGGGCCAACTACGTACATCTTCAGTTAGCTCTTAGTTAGTTATAGTTAGTTCTTATTTTGATTTCAAGCCCGAGGGGAGGCTTTGTTGTAAGCCCGAATAAGGGGCCAACTGTTCATCTTATTTTGAGTGAAGTAGAGTGTAGTTGACCTTTCTCGAGTTTGCAATTCCTATTATTTGAACTAGGCAATAAGTCGCTTAACAATTCACTGGGTTCCTCGACATTTACTTCAGTAGAATAGGAGTGAGGAACTCTACTGTTTCATAAAACAGTGGGCGTTTTATGGAGATAATACTGACATACCTAACTATTTTAGGTACTTTTAACACTTTTGTTTATCTTCTAGTCTTCACAAATTTCTGAAAATTTCCAAAAATAGTTTTAAAAATTCACGTTTAAGAGCACCTGCGCATTTCAAGCCCACGTACTTCAAAATTCAGTTGTATGTCAATCAGAATTTAAGGATTACGAGGCAAGTTTCAGTTGTATTCCACAAAATACCTGAAACACAAGTAAAATCAGTTAAGTTTCATCACTGAGAAAGATAATGTCCGACAGCAACAAAGATTTTCTTAAGTAAATCTCTCTCTCTTTCATCCCGTAAATCTGTTCATTGCGTATATTGCAGCCTCCTTCATATTTAGGAATGACTGAAAACACTTTTAAAATTCTCTTCCAAGACACATTTTGCTAATACTGCACGATAGTCACTTTATGAAAATTTAATGTAAGTATAAATTAAATTTAAATTTCTAATACAGCTCTCTGTGCTACAACTTTAGCACCAAATGAGTCCAATATGTTTGTAAAGAATGAGATACTTCCACAAAATTTTACCTCTGTGATAGTCCATTACATCTTGAAAAGGATTTAATGCTCCACCAAAGAGCAATAAAATCTGACAAAGTCTCCGCTAAAAGATCGCGTTAACTTCAGTAGCGAATGTGGCATTAAAAATGGTATGTTTAATACACGTTAAGCAACTGCAGTTAGCTATACTGCTCACGATCGGAGCCGCAATTCTAAGACTTTTGAAAGTACATTAAATCTGTCGGAGAAAATAAAATAACTCCAAAGGGAATGCTTCTATCTGAAATCCCAGATTACGTCCTTAGATTCTTTTTTTAGCTTTCAAATATGTCGTTATATCATTTAGGCCTAACTGAAAGGCTTTAGTATCTAGCTACGAAACTCTGTATAAAATGAAGTTAAATATATACCATCGTGTCATTTCCCGCCCTATTTATTAATGAGTGAAGAGATAAAGCCCTGGTTTTAAGTCTGGTTCATGAGATTAAGTAATTTAGAAAAGAATGAAAGAGGAGAAAAGAGGATTAACGCAAAATGCCGCTTTACTAAGGATTAAAATGGCGCTTTGGAACGTGCTGAGGAATCACCATATTTGCCAAGACCAATAAGTTGGTTTTATTAGCAGTATTGTTTCTTCAATAATATGTAGACATTTTGTATACCGACCTGGAAGGTATAACTAATTTAATTTAAATACGAGGACTTTTATGAAAGCAATAAAGCTGTATTTTAAAGGAAAATTCAATAAATTCATAGCTTTTGGTTTACATATTATAGACGGTATTTCTTTCTTATAACGTGGTTGGAAGCGATGTGAAATAAATCTACATTATGCTGAAAGTAAATCGTCTCGCAAAAGAAAAAAACGTTTGCACTGCATATAATACATATATATTTTAAGTAGTGAGATAAAAAACTTTCCATGCATTTCGCTTACTTACAACTAAGTGAAACGTAACAAAAGTACAAAGTATAATATCTACATAGAAAATACATTTGATATATATATATATATAAAGTTAAATGACGTGTACATCTCATATAAATTTTTATTTAATTAACAATTTTGATAAGTAATACATATGTTTTACAAAACAAATTTTCTAACAAAATATATGTACTTTATGAAATAAAATCTTAAAGGTAATATATATGCTTTTCAAAATTATAGTTTCTAACTAAATTTTGAACTTTTAGCCGTTTGTTTGCTCATTATATTTTTCTGTAAAGGACTGGAGTTAGTTTTGCTGAAGTTAGTTTTAAGTTAGTTCACGGTAAAGTTCCTTTCTAAGTCATTGATTATTGGGAGAAAGAAGCGTTACTTAGAGTGCACATTCTTAATAGAAGAAGAAATTAATCTTTGTGCAAATATTACCTCATTGATAAAGATATTTTTCCGGATCTGTGTTATTAACATGTAGTTTTAGGAAGCCCCTGCATCCAAAGTTGTGGTATACAGAGTAGCCATATTAAGGGGAGAACTACATTTATATTTTTCGGTTCCCACACAATTTCAACTGCCCCTTGTTGTTTACACATTAACTGGGCCTTGATGTTTAGTCGAAGGATAAAAGCAAGAAAAAGAAATAAGAAATCCAAGCATTTTTACAAAATTTTCTTCGCTAACAAACTATATATTTGAACAGAATTCTCCTTGAAAAACTAATAAGTAAATACAAAGTCCATCTCTTTATAAAATCTTAATGGCAATTATTTGCTTTACTTAGAAGGGTCACTGGGTAAAATTATAACAAGGCGAAAGGCGATAACAAACCTCTAAAGGGATTTAAGGTAACAGCTGCGTAGTATCCGAAACCGCAGTTCATTGAGGAGCATAATAAACGGAACAATGTATTTATAACTTCGTACTCATGTTACTTTAATCTATGTTATGCTTTAAATATTACTCTTACCATCAAGGTTAGTCGAACAATAGAAGCGTACATAAGAAATCGAATGGCTTTGCTGTAAAAGATGCTTTTCACTTCCAAAAATATCCTTAAAAGGAATTTTTGTAAAGAATAAATCGGTATTTAATGATTTTCATCTTTGTATGAAATTTAAAAGTGAAATTTCTTTCAGCCGGTCAGCAGGCAAACTTTGTGCATGCTCTACTGCTCATTCAGAAAATAATATTGCTAGTGAATTTCGCATCGCAAAATTTTGTAACATAAGACTGAAATCATAAAATCATAAAAGTTCTTAAAATCAAACTTAGACCAACAGTTGATTAATTATTATATTAATCTTTATGACAATGAATCTGAGAAAAAGAAAACTCCATTTTCTAGCCAAACAGTTAGAAAATGAAAGAACATACCATCTAAACATTAATTTTACCAATGATGTTTAAATTTCTAGTTTTAAATGTATATTCAAAAGTTTACAGCCATGAAGAGCTGCTTAACGTAATTTCATATTTTCATTCCATAATTAACAATTGGTTATGTGCATTTATATACTATAAATAAACAACAATGTCATACTTTCTTAAAATATTTCTGATCTTCTTAATCAAATAACAAACAATTTAAAAGTGATTGCAATTTTTCGAAAATTTAATGTTATATATATATATATGTATATTATATTACACACAAAAAAATTCGTTAATAACAAATTTGGTAGAATTGTCTATCCATCTGAATATCCATTTTAAAATTTTCAGAATTTCTCTTTTGCGTCTGTAATAGATTAAGTATATTTCGCTTCACAGTGACGCTGACTTCAAAACCATTAACTACATGAGTTAGCATTCAATTTATTAGCACTCAGTTTCATAAGTCTTCGTTGAGATTTTCATCTTCTTAAAAACTTTAAAGAAATTATTTTCAACGCACACAAAAAATCCAGTTATACGTTTAATTCGCATATACCTAAAGCTGTAAATATATCACTGGGGTTATTCTCCAAATCTGTATGTTCCCGTAAAGCTATCATTTTTCTGAACCAGTCGGACCCATTTATTAACGGCATAAAAGAGAAAACTTTCAGTGCAGACATTATATGAGAGTTTCTCTGAAATAATTTTGGACTTTATAGAATAATAAAATTTGGTCATGACACTGTGAAACAGTATAATCTGCGTCCCTTGTGAGTGCGCATCAGCTGTCAATTTTTTATGCTTTGTTGAATTATTTCTGAATTTCTCAACTACTTAATTAGTAAAACAGTTCTTTTAAAGTTACGTAAGTGAATTTTAATTGTTATAAATCTTTTGATTAAAATTGTCATATTTTGCTTAGTACGTAAGAAATCAAACTCTTTTGTTATGGTGATTGATCAAGAAATTTCGAGGACGATCAGACATCCAAATCTATGCTAATATAAGTTGCGCTTATTTTTAAAATTTGTGTTATAATTTTTCTCTTCCTGAGTATAACTTTTAGTCGTAAAGATATGACGTCGTTTTCTTATTTTGAATACAAAGAATTGTTTTCTTATGTACATTTACTTTTATCCTTAATTTCCCTAAGTTTTGAATGGTCACTTTAAATGCTTCGATTTCTTCTTTTCGTCAGATGTTATTCCTGAAGACAATTTAAAAATAGGCAAATAAGCAGCGTTATTTTGGTGTTAATTTTGAACAAAACTCAATCGGTTTAGAGGACAATTAGACATCCAAAATCTATGCTAATATAAAATTGCTTTTCCCCTTAATTTTAAACTCAACATTACCTTTTTCTCTTTCTGAATATAACCTTTAGTAGGAAAGCTATGACTTCATCTCCTTATTTTGAATATGAAGAAATGTTTTCGTATCTACATTTACTTTTGGTCTTAATTTCAGTCGTCATCATTCTCCATGCTACATGACTTTACTCTCAATGCTGCTGCAATTATGCAAATAAGATGCAATGACGGTGAATTTGTAGAATGGAAAGGTAACTCAGTGCGAGTTAAAACATTCCATTTTGCATTGCACTTATGACACAAAAGCAAAACTTCTAGACCACAGAAATAAAATACTTCAGAACTAATGAGCGAACTCAAAGTTTATTTTAATTACTTCATTGATATTAATGTTACAATTACGGTTGTCATCATTTCAAATCCACGAGTTGGAATAAACTTATCAAACCTCTGTATATTTGATAGGTTAAACGTAAACAATGCGTTTTGCTTCTTAGTTTTAAAAGGATGATACGTTCGTTAAAAAATCTATGATAAGCATCGAAATAAAAAAAATTCCGAATGGTCTTTTGGATTTTGATGCAAAAGAATTAAAATTAGTTCAAAAACCTAGCCTTTCACAGAAAGAATCAAATATTCTTTTAACAGAAACACTTTCCTGCAAGAATACTAAAATAAAACTACACCTGAAAACAGAGCGAAAGTGCGAGAACAAATAAAATTTATACAAAATCAAATGACATAGATTGGAAGTTTTATAAGTATCTCCAAAACCAATAGCATGTCATTACAGGATGTTTACTCATAGTAAATATTTTCAGGATAATGGTTTTTCTTACTTGTATAGCGTTTAGAATGTATAATAAAATTTTTAATGTCAGTACGATTACAAATGCTTGCTAATAAGGAGGGTTAGTCATAAATTCAATGAATATTTGCAGTTGTATTCAGTCTTGGCATATTGTGGCAGAATGTAACTTTTTAGTTTACATTGAAAGGAAGAAATGCAAGAATATTTCTCTGGCACAGTCGTCCAGTGTATGATGTCCAGGAAGAAAATACACTGCAGTTTCGATTCTCCTAACTTTTCTGTGACAGTTCCAAACTAAACGTAAAGTTAACAGAAGAAACTGAATAACAGCGCGAGCGAGCGCAAAAGATATGTTGCATCCTTTCCTGCGATCAGATGACATCAAAAATGTTTTAAAAGTTACGTATTAGTGGTAAATAATAAAATTTTGAATAATACAAAGGAATAATATTGAGTTTAAGTTGTACTTCGAATTTCTACCCCCTGAATTTTCTTTTTTGTTCTGGAAAGAGTTTTAACTTTTCGAGGAACACTTTCAGTTTCAAAATTTTAATAGAACTCCCACTGCAAATTAAAATTTTACGTAAAATATACCCACTGCATTCTAAGAAATTAAATTTCTAACTGAAATAAAATTTAAAATTATCTAAAATTAAAAAAGATCAATCATGAGACAAAGGTCAACTAAAATCAAACACATACTTATATACACACAAACATATATATAGATATATATATATGCATATACGAAGTTAGCAAAGTACGAACTTTTACCAATGGGACACTTTCCTACGACTGGAATTCTTGCAGCTGCAACTTTTATCATGAAAATTTATTTTTCTTCAAAATCGTGAAGTTCGTGAGTTCTGTCGGGATGATCAGGCGGTGCGAAGTCCTCGAAAAATACGAGAACTCGTAAGTATTGTCTTCTCTTCGCGGTGTCGCGAGACGCTCTGCCGTGGATCGATGCAACAAGCTTTTACGTCACTCAACAGATGCTGCCGGGATACCTGGGACGAGTTCCGCTTTCCCACACTACTGAGCATCGCAATTTTGGGAAAGTCAGGAAAAAAAATGCAACGCAATGTTCCTGTCAATTTTGTTTTTATTACAATATTCTGTAGTCTTTACATTTCGTAAATGAAGCAAAGCTGAAGAGGTTAGGAAAGAACAAGGGTAAAAGAGACATGTTTCCACCTGTAGGTTTATGTTTAATTCAAAAAAGTGCATTTTATAATATATATATGGAGTTTTATATTTAAGGAAATTACAGAAACACTTTTTTGTCTTTAAAATATAGGAAAGGTTTAGTCTTTTTCTATGCGTGCGAATCCGATGCATTGATAAAATGCCGCAATGTGAAACCAGTAAAATATTTTCGGATGTAAAGTCTTCGAAAGCTGACTTAAAAAAGTAAGTTACGTTGATGCTCTGTTTTTAAAATTATAATAACAAATGCAGATACTTCGTCCCACTTTAATCCTTTATGTGGAGAAAGCGAAAGAACTGTCCTCTCCTCTGCTTATTTTGCTGCTGAAGGATAATCGAGATTCGATTGTTGTCAGTGGTAGTTATAATATTTAGTACTAGTGTTTTAAATGCGTAAGGAATCATTTCTAGCTACGTGACAAAAAGGGTTTAATATGTAGGAGTGGTAAAGAAAACAATAAAATAAACGTAAAAGGAAAAGGTCGAAAGATACTTTGTTGTAAAAGTCTAAGAAAAATTTCCCAAAATGCTCTCTTAATTCCTTGATTTTTAAAGTAACGAATTTATTTTGAAGAATATTTTCTCTTATTTTAACTAAATGCAGGAAATAATTTGAGATTATTATTTACAAAAGAACAAGTCCAGTTAAACTGTTTAAGACATTAGAGTGTTATTTGTAAAGAGAAAAATTCTAATATGGAGTAAATGTTACGTTTATTACGCTTAATGTAATTTTCCGTTCATTATGATTCAATTGATTGCTGAGTTCTTTGGCTCATTTTACCTTCGGTTCATTAAAAATAATAGTTTGGAATGATTATTTAATTTGATTTAAATGTTGAGGTGAAAATAATGCTTTCTCTTATTCGGAGCCTTTTAGAAAGTTCATGCCGATACTGCTTTTATTGAAACATCAGTTTACCACATTTTACATTATGTTGTAACTTAAATTTAAAATTTTCTGTTGGTTTATTCGTCGCATTCAGTGAAACGGACTAAGAAGTAAAGTTAGAAAACACGAACGACAAAGTTACGTTTTCTATCAAAGTTCTGTAAGAAAACATTTACGAGGATGATGTGATGAATAGACATCTGTTTCAAATGTACATTTGCTTAAAGTCATCTAAAAAGCTTGGCGTTAAACTTATCAGCAGTTGTTGTTTAGTTGATCTAGCTACATACTAGACACTAAATTTCTGTAGCTAAATTAAATTAAAAAATTAGCAATTTTAGCATCACCAGGTTCAAACGCACTTCTTTATGACTCAGCAAACTAAAATTTTTGCATAAATTTGCAGATGCTGCTTCTTACCACATGTTGTCATTTTTGCTTGTTTCTACCAATAATGTGTACCAATAAAAATTTATGATGCACTTGTTTTGAATTTAAACTCTTCAAACCATATATTATATTAACTTTAATATTAATAAAGTTAAAATACAAGAAATAAGATAAAAAATTTAATATAATACAAGAAATATATTATTTATATTTCTTATATCGTACTAAACCTTTTTTTATTAGAAATGTTCTCTTCAAAGAACGGAAACTGTTTTCGAAAATTCTTAACACAAGTTTTAAAACGTATTTCTTTTTGGAATAGCGGGAAAATGCCTGTATGTTAATAACGGGTCTCCATAGCGCTGTAAAAGAGCCGGCAATACCAATAATGTTATAAGTACTATTCTAAGTTGATGGATTCTGTATGCATTGATATACTATATATTCAAGAATAGTTATGTGTATATAACTAAATTCTGCTTGAAATGTAAAACCTGTTTGTTCTCTGTAAGGTGCAGATATTGCCTTTATTTTGAATGTAAGCACTAGAATGATTTAATGCAATGTTTTTATAATTCCCTATGAATCACTTTTGTGCTGTTGCAAGAATTTGCTGTCTCCTATTACTGAATGCTTAGGTTAGGAAAACGAAGATTTGATCGAAATGAAAAAGTGAAAGCACAAAATCTTTAGAAACTTTTGCATGATGTAATGTATAAAAGTAGCTGCTATATTGTCTGAAGAAATGTATCCTTCTGCAATCTTTGATATTATTTCCAGAAGCAGTTTCATCCACGAGAATTGAGTCAAATTGCACTTTCGGCTACTGGATATCGCATGTTAAGATCTGCAGTATCTAATGTATAAAAGAGGAGTAAATGATCTAAATATAACTCAGAGGAGCAAATGTTTCGTGTAGTATGCTGGTAAGAATCAAAATTCTGCTGAAGCACTTTTAAAATTTATCATTTTTTGAAGATCCTTCCTAACATTTGTTTCCTAAGAATGTAAAGGTATGCATACCATGAAAGAGGTAATGTATTCTTTTCTGTTCAGCTAAATTGAAAATGCCGGAACACATTGACGATAAGAAGTAATAAAATACTTAACGCATCCTTCTTAAACAGTTTCACTAACCTGATGAATATTTCTCAGGTTTTACACATAAAATATAAATTTTATATACAACACTGAGAAAGAAATATTTAGCAAGCCATTTTATAAATAGTTTTGAAACACCTCTATTTGTGTATTGTTGCATTTATACGCTGGTCATATATAAATATATATATACACTCATGTCCAGAAATTAAGGATAATGCAAAATCAGGCAAAGGAAGAGTTAGAAGCAAAACAAATTTGACTTATTTGTAAAGCTTATTTATTAAACAAAAGGTAAAGAGCAAAAAAAGATGCTATTATATGTTTAATATTATTTAAAAAATTAGCGATTTTTTCTCCCTGGAGCAAATTACAAAAAAAACCTATTTACAAAAAACCAATATTACATGGTTGTTATGAATGTTAATACATGGTATGTCTCCCAGACGATGCAATACAGTCCGTACAATGCCTAGGCATGCTGAGTATCAAATTATCGATCTGATCTTGGGGGATATTACACCACTCAAAAAGCAATGCTCTCCGAAGTTCCGGTACACATGTAGGAGGAGGTTGACGGGCTGCCACTCGTCGGCCAAGCGTGTCCCACACGTGCTCTACTGGATTCAAGTCCGGTGAGAATGCTGGCCAGTCCATACGGGTGATATCCTCCCATTGAAGGCATTCGCTTACGATGTTTGCACGGTGAGAACGGTCGTTGTCATCCATAAACACAAATTGTGCGACCATGGCGCCCCGAAACAAACGTACATGTTGTTCCAGAATGACGCCCCGATAAATTTGGCTTGTCATGGTTCCAATTTGAATATGCAGGGCAGTCTGGAACCCAGAATAATTCCACCCCAAACGAGCACTCCTGCACCACCTTAACGGTGTCGTTC
>KK118367.1:0-21463 GCA_000611955.2 Stegodyphus mimosarum | reverse complement strand
GGCATTCCTTTTAAACCTTAAACTCATTCTGTGTATCTGTTATTTTTCGTATATTCTGGCTTATAACTGGTACTTTAACTAAAAAGAATAAGATCAAAATGTACGGGTGCGCGATATTTGTCAGATATAAAAAGGAAACATTCAAAATAAGAAAAAATTAGCATACAAAAATTAGATTTTTACATGTACCTAAATGTTGATTATAAAAGAAATGGCACACGTTATTAACTTTAAAATTTTCATTATCGGTTAATAATTAATTATTAAGAAGTACTTTTCATATCGGTTAATATGAAAAGTACTTCTTCCGTTGACATGGAATATGACAGTGGAAACGGTAACAATAACTCTCATGCACATTTTATTGCACTTGGATATTTGATTTCAGTTTCCTCACAAAGCCATGCTATCGCTTCTTTTATATTAAATAAAATTTTAATTGGCTCATCATTTTGCGTTTCTACGAGTTCTTCTTGATACTACATATTTGAAACATCAGACAAATCCACTAGCATTGGCTGCATCATCAAAATTGGAAAATCAGTTTCTTTCGTTTCATAAAATCTTTCTTTTAAATCAGCCAATAAAATTTTTAGATGGTCGACAATAACGTGTATAGCGGTTTCAGCCACTTCACATTCTTGAAGCCAATGAAACTTTCCAAAATTTTTCTTGTAAATATATGCCTGACATAATTCAATAAAGTTAATGGAACCAAATGTCTTCGCTTTTGCATCGATAAGAGGTTTATTTGCTCAAGCTCTTTATTTAATATATTTAATTTTTCAAAGTTACCGGCTAAATAACTCACAAATGACTTACTATCAACCGTTAACAAATTTTTCCTTTCAGGTTTACCGCTTAGAAAATAACTTAAGAGTATCAAATAGTTAAATAAATCTTTTCAAGCAGTTCCCTTTCGACAGCCATCTTACTTCAGTGGGAAGTCTCATATAGTCTTCATTTTGTTCTTCATAAAATAACTTGAAGAGACATTCACATTTGGCAACAGCTTTAATAGCATTGATACACTTTATAACTGAATTTAGTACTTCATTCAGAGAAGGCAAAATGTTAGGTTAGGTTATTCAATTATGGCAAAGCACACAAGGGCTATCTGCCTAAACGGAGGGATGCCTTCGTGGAGGACTTTCTAAGGGAAACTGGCTCGTATACACGTTACACATGGGGAAAACCACGAAAACGCCCATGCAGCCAGTCCGTTCGCGGTATTCGAACCTCGGACCGAACTACCAGTGTTCAGCGTCTACCGCTCGGCCGCTGGTGGGCTGAAGGCAAAATGTTTTTAGCTACCAGGTTTTCTATGTGAATGCACAAGAAGCATTTCTGGATTCTCATCTTTCAGCAATTTTAAATAACCCTTTTTCTTTCCTATCATATTAGGAGCACCATCTGTAGCACAAGATGTTATATTTTTTACTTCTAAGTAATTTTTTAGCTTACTGTAAATATCTTTGGAGGGAGGGATGCTTTCAAATGATTTATAGAACAATATTTCATCGGCAAAATCACATTTATCAGTTAATCTTACGTAAGTTATAAGTACGGCCTTACTGTCTCTCAAAGTTGATTCATACATTTTCACCGAAAGTTTTCTTATTTTCAGCTTTTCAACAAGTTGTATTTCAGTATCCTCACTCGTTTCATCTATTCTTCTGCTAACGGTATTATTACTTAGTGACGTATCTTTAACGTCTTTGTAATCGTTTTCTAGAACCGTTTTAAGGAATGCTGATATTGATGTTTTGATAAAATTCTTCCCTATAGTATGACTTTTCCAGATTTAGCGATGAGTAATGAAATTTGGTAACTAACCTCAAGAGTACGATTAACAGTTGCATTATCAGAAGTAAATAAAGACTTTAATGTTACTCTTTTTTCAAAATTTTTCTTTAATGTTTGAAAATAACTCAAATCTGAATTAATATGAGCATCATGTTTCGCCATCAAACATGCCTCAAGCCGATCTCGTTTCATTGATTCGTTGTTCAGGCGTTACTGGCATAAAAGTCAAAAAGGTGACCGTTCCTCTTATACAGCTTGTATGAAACCAAATTTATTGTATCGCTGTTGTTCTTGTGTCGTATCATTATCGATGTTTTTCTTGAACTTCTGTTTTAGATATTTTTGTTTCTTTACGGGTTGTTTAGATATTTTTGCATGTTTACAAGATTCTTTCAAATTCGCAACCGTCTAAATATGGCGGTATGATGAAATGGCGATTTTCTAAAACGCACAAATATAACCGACTTGGCGATTTTTCGAAAACGCGCCAAACTGGCCCGTAATATGCCTAAAAAATAAAATTTACTTAAAAAATAAAATGACCTAAAAATAAAATGAATTCGTTGGCTGACGAGCGAAAAATGTCTGGAAAGCTAATGCGTCAGCTATTTAGATGTCCTTTAAAAGCATTTAAGTGTCTATTGTCTACAACGAAAATTCTTTGTAAATTATTTAAAAAGCACCGCAATTTTAAAACTTTTACGCATACTTACATTATTCTGTATTTTTGAGAATAAAAAACGAAATTTCGAAAAATTTCTACTTGAAGAAAATTTGGAAATTTGAACGTTCCTTGTCCCCTTAAACTCTGGATGAGTCCATTTTTGAATTGCCCCCCTTAACAATCAAATTGCTTCCCTGTGGAACGTGGGCCCCACACTGGCAAACACTGGTCTAAAGAGTTCTTCCCAGAGCAATTACAGAGTTCCTTACGAAGCCTGAGAAGGAATGGTACATGAAATGTGTCCCTCGTAGGAGCTCTTGGCTGGCGAACTGCTTTAATTTTGACTGAATCCTGCTTTTTTTTTTTGAATGAAGGTAGCTGTCTGATACTGTTCATAAAACTGTAGATTAAAAGTCATTGTAAATTAAAACAAGATCTTTATTCGATAAAATTTGCATCTTCGTGCTCTAATTTTCTGAAAATATGTCCCAGATATCCATTTATTCAGTAACCCGAGCTCCAGTGATCAGCAGTGACAAACTTGAGTAAAATTAAATTTACAGCAGATTAATTTAAATGTTTTTTAAATATTTCTTATTCAAATTGTTCCTTTTAGAGGCTATTAGTAGCAGAGCTACTTATGACTGAGTAAATGTGTTGGTAAATTCCTGTTACATCCTTGTTTCAATTTTTGGGAAATGAAACATTTGTTACCATTATGTTTTTTGGTCCTCATATTTTATGATTATTTGGTTTTAATTTTGGTGCAGGAGACTTGAAAAGTGTACAGTGCCTTCGCCATCAGTCGAACCCTGGACCCCTCGCTTATGCTTCCAATCCGTTGACAGTATGCTTCCAGTTGCACCACGAAGGCATGCGAAAAGGAGGGAGAAAATACCTTATAAATGAAATGTTAATGAGAACGTGTGGTTGGCAGTTTTTGTTACACTTTTGTTCTGCATTTAAGCAGCTTCTGTATTTTGTTCTGGTACTTGTATATGTATATGCGAAAAATCCCGGTTCACGGAAATACGTAGTCGAGAAAGGCAGTAATACTAAGTTTACTTTCTCAGGTAAGATTTCGAATTCATCTTGTAAATGCAACCAAATCTAGGTTTGTCAAGATAATGCAGCTGAGATTTTCTAGGTTATAAAATTAGATTTTTACGTCGCCGTGAGATGTCAACTCCATAAATACCTCGTATTCTGCTGAATTTAGACTGGGTAGTTTTTTTTGTTCATGCTGAATGCATCCAGAACTACTTAAAGTCGTCGGCGCTTTTTTTTAAATTTTTTTCTTTAAGCTTTTGAAAAATAATACCCAAACAAGTCGTTCAAAGCTTCGAGATGCAAATGCGTATAGATATTTTTCATATTTTTTCTTTAAGGTTATTTTTATTCAAGGAGCTCTTTGTAAGAGGAATGCAACTGATGCATTTCTTTTCCATGCACTCTCAACAAATACATAGGCTTCCTTTTAAAAGAAGATGCTTAGACGTTTGCATCAAAAACTGTAACATTTTTTCTTTACACTCACAGATTTATTTCGTATATTTTAATACAATTTTCGGCCAAATATGCCAGTTTCCATACTCAGGCTTCATTATTCATTTAATTATTCCATACCCAGGCTTCATTATTATGTAGTGTCACTATTAGTCTGAGCGATGAACAGAGTATGTGCACCAACTTGCAAAACAGAAAGGAGAAGTCCTTTTTTGAAGTCCCGCAGAGTCCAAATTCTTATCGCGCATGTACTAAAAGGAGAAGCCTAGACATTACGTCAGAGTTGATGCTGAAGAAATGTGTGGGGGGGGAGAGAAAAAACGCCGCAAGTTTTGGTCCATCAAAAATGATGCTGCAACAGTTTAATCAAATGTGTCAACGCTTTTCCTCGAACCTTATTTTAGCGTGTAGCAGGAGGAATTTATGATGAATTCCCAATCTTTACTCATCAGTTTGAAGACTGCTTTTAAGAAGTCGTGATTTTATATAGTTTATTATTTTTATAACGTTATTTAAATCTCATAAGTTAAAAAAGGCATTTTCATCGAGACTAGCCCGTCTCTATGAAGAATGCAATGGCTGCTGCTATGTGTCTTTGTCTTTTAATTTTAGCAATGGCTCCAACATTCTGACCGAGCAGCACACATACCTGCGCAGCTTTCCCACGGTATTCCATTTGATGAGAGAAATTTATCCAAAAGATTAAATATTTCACCTAATTTAAATTACCTACTGTGTTAACTGATAATAGTCTACAAAGAATATGTCACCTGTAGTGAGTGCCAATTACTTAGGAATTACAATTTACAATCTCAATAAGGTATTTGTTACTTTATTGAGGTGCATTATCACAACCATTATAGCTAACCATCGAACAAATAGACATAGGATTAAAACATTAAGTTTATTCTTCCTCACCACTTGTGAGGGATTAAATTAAAATTTACAGCATAAAATTAGCTGCCAAGCTGGATCTGGTTTCAAAATGAAGCTGACTTTCCAAAGCAATAGTTACGTTTAATCTAATCCAAGTAAAGACTACAAGACTCCCTAGAGCGCGACAGAATTTCGAACACACTTACCAACTTTTTTCAGCTAATTTAAACAGAAAGTGACCTCCGTCTAACAGCAAAAACAGTCTAAAATTAATTACATGTTAAAATTTTGAAGCTAAAATTAATTCCATGTTAAAATCAGAGGAACATGAAGCATTAATGACTGAAAGTCGGGGCTTAATTTCTAAAATTAGTAGTGTCGGAGCCCTATGGAAGACTGTCAGGAAAGAACACACACACACACAAAAAAAAAAAAAAAGATTAGCAAAATAATTAATACTTCAACAATTAAATAATTAATTATTAAAATTGAGTAATTAGTAGTAGGAATAACTGAGAAATTAATATTAAAATTTAATTAAATGTAAGGAGATAAATAAAAATACAATATATTATTAAATAAATAGTAAATAATTAAATATTAAAATAATTTGACTTTTTGGGGTTTTCGGCAGGAATTACCATTTCGCACAAAAAATGAGAAATAGCTCAACCATTCTCCTGTTGTGTACTAATGTACTACTTCAAGGAATGATAGAAACAAAGACCATTGTTTTTCTCGAACGCCAATGAAGAATGTTAAAACTTACCCTGTGGAACGGTGTTTGTGACACCAGGGTGCCTGGGCCTAGGCCCTACCCCTTGTAGAATGAGTTAGTCGCTTCGAAAAATGGTGGAACATTAACCAGGTTAAAACATAATTTTTTTTGTATGATTAATGCATGAAAGATACTTAAAGTTATTCAGTGACCCTACTAAATTACTCAGCTAACCAAACTAGTGGGAAAATGCTGCAAAGCTAAGAAGGCACAGAGGCTGTCGAGCAGGTGAGTAAATGCAAAAAACATATGTAAGTACAAATATTAATATAGCACTAAACCCACAATAAAATGAGTAAAAAATAAGCACAATTAAAGAATACGGGGAACGAGATATGTAATTTCCAATAAATAACACAAAACAGAAATAATCACAGTAACACGAAACAAATACAGAGCGATAGAGTGGTGGTGCTTAGCAACTGGTGAGAGAGGAATGGAGAGGTTACATTATCCAAGTGTTTAACTGGGCAAGAGGTTTGTCCATATTATTAAAATGATAGATCAAAGTAGTCATAATTACAGATTTTGATGCAAGAATTTTCAATGGTCTGCTGTCTATTATGAAAGTTCTTGGCCAGTTTGTAGTAGTGAGTCCTGAGTTGTTCGACGCCCAGTTCCTCGTGGATCCTATTGTTACATATGTACCATTCTGCGCTGATGATTTGTCTAAGCACACCATACTGGCAGGTCTGAAGTTTTTGCCTATTGGTCTTACGAGTGTGGGCCCAGACTCGGCCAGCATAACAGAGTAATGGTCTGAGAATGGAAATAAGTAGCTTATTGTCTATATATAATACACTGTTCTGAGCAATTAAGGGGTAGAGTTGAGCTTTACGAACCCGGAACTTCTGGATAATAGAAGTGATGTGTTGGGACCATGTAAGAGTATTATCGAGGTTCACCCCAAGATAAAGGACAAAGAACGTTAAAATGGTTAATCTCCTCTCAGTATAATTCTAGCTGTCAAGCAGAATATGGCAGGGGAACAAATTTTCACTTAGTCCGAGGGCTTGCTGGAAAAAAAAAAAAAAGCAACAAGTGACAGTTTTCATCTCCCATCTTTGCTTACGTCATTCCAAAAAGTATGCAGGTGCTCTTTTCTGCTGAGTGACACTAGCGTTGGAACAAAAAATTTGCCTGCTGTCATAAAATCATTGTACTTTCTGGAGAATAAGCCTTTGGCATGTGTTTGGGAGCTTTTCTTTCCTTAAAAGTTTCGATCTCCATCCAAGGGTTTGTTTTTCAAGGAAAGGGAAGCATGCAGTCATGCTGAAATTGTTGTTCAATTACATTAAATAAGTGCTGGAGCCTTCTTATTTAAGGCTCCGCCGAGAATTATAATTTATCCGCAAAACTAAGAAGCACCAGAGCCGGGTTGTGGAGGCCTGGCTGCTGAAAATAAGAATAAACGTTGCATGTAAACACGAGACAAACTGAGCTGTTTCACGATTTTATGATTACTTTTCTTCTGCAAGCAAGTAATTATAAAATGACATAATAAATTTGTTGGGAAAAACTCAGCGATGAAAAATGGTGATGAAGAGATGGAAATTTCTCGATTCTGTATGAGACGTGGAGGATATTAGCTGTGTATCATATTCAATTACATTCACACCACTACTTCTGCTGAATATTCTCTGTATTTAATTAATAATGATTTCCCCCCTCTTAGTTCAGTATTTTTATTGTAATAAAGTTTTTATTTTATTTTAGATCTGTTTCTTTCCTTTATTTTTCTTACTTCTATAGGCTGGTGACAATTCTGTAAATGAGATTGAAGAAGTAACGTTTTACGGGCAAGGAATACTGTTCTCATTTAGTGATGGAGACTGGGAAAAAAGAGGAACAGGGAACATAAAAATTTGCATTTACAGACTTACTGAGAAAGCACCTCGTTTGTTGATGTACGAAGAAAGGGTATGTAACATAGTTTCCTTTCGCAAATATTTATATTTATTTAATTTATATTTCTGTGTATATATATGTATATGTGAGCAACTATTGAGACAACACCAAACAAGCGTTTGCTGTGACACTGCACAATGCTTCCTTTCACTTCATAAACAACAGCATATCTGTAAAAATACATGAAATAATTTAGATCATAAATCTTTTCAATGCCAGGGGCATTCTGAAGTTGCACCTGGAACAGGGACATAGGAACTTTTTAATTTGTGCATTTGTGTGACTTTTTGTACTTTGTAGCCCTTATTTATTAATTCTTCCAAGACATTTCCTTCACTGCATTAACTGCATTTTTTTGCATATTATATGTTGCTTGTTCTTCATAACTCAAGACATCTTATGTCATCTAAGATATTTTTTGTATGGAAAATTAGTCCATGAATCGATTTGTTTGGGATCCTAGACGTTCATGTTCCATGATTTCACTGCACTCTTTCTCGCTGTCAGATGTATTAAGTAAGGCAGGTTAAAAATTTAAGCTGTTCTGTACAAAATGGTAAGACATTAAAAGGCAAATAATTCCTAGCTTGTAGATTATAACGAACTGTTTCAAGGAATGCTAGGAATAAAAATATTTCTTTTCCCAACACAGCAATAAAATTCACATCTTCAAATTTTACATTAAAAATTATATTTACTCATCTGTACATGATATACAGTAAGGAAATTTAACTATTAGATCGTGATAGTGGCTGACATCTCCGATATTGTTTTTTTTTTATTATTATTATTTTTTAATAATCGCTCATATTGATGACGATAGCTGTGTGACAAGCAGTAATGTCAGGAAAGTTCTTATTATGTACGGTTACAAAGAAGCACCGAGATGCGTGGCAGAAAAAAGCTTCCAATGAAGGAGAGAGAGAGGCCGCTATATTTTTACAGATATACCACCTGTTTTGAAAACTGAGTGACCTGCAATTCCCACTGTAGTCAGTAGTTGTTATAAGGGATGTAAAGGCAGAGGAGGAATCCCTGCATATCCTCACCAGTACCTACAAAGAAACACGATGTTGTTGCTCTGTGGAGGAGACTTTTGTGTAAATGGTGGATGTCCATCTCCACCGTTCAGGGCTTCATTGCAAACACTGTTAAAATGTTGTTTAAAGTTAAAAGTAAGCAAAGTAATGGACGCCTAACGGACAATCCATTGTACCGTAAATGATGTTGAATTGTTCGTGCATACACCAATTTTTGTGTTACAGATTTCATTTGTTATGATATGGTTTCAAAGGTGGCAATACGCTCCATCAATGCCATGCACACAATATGCCTGTCTTCTCGTGGAGTGTTGCAACAAGACGGTTTCAATTGCTCTTGTCTATCAGTCATTCCCTTCTGCATCCACCGATTTCATATTCGCATGACTGTTGCTTTCCCAAAAGCATAATCTGCATATGCAACAATTCTGCGTTTGTCAAACTAAGAAACAGGCTCAAATGATTCTCTTGTTTTTCTACAAAGCATATTGAAGCTGAGCACACAAAAAATAGCATGAGAGAACAATTCACGTTATTCAAAATGGCAATCTTTCCTCCTTTGATATATGGATAGTGTATTCCCCCATGATGTATATGCAAGTATGCTGAAATCACAATCACCTTCATATTCTGTGTCAGTAAACACAAGTTTCCTGCTGTTTGGATGCCTCCTTCATGGAGTTACATTTTGAATGTCCAGCAATTTATTAGCATTTTCGAACAAACTTCAGAATAATAGTACAAGGAATCCAATTTTAAACTCTGTTTTATTCCAAAATATGAATCAATTCATTCATCTAGAAATACATGACGTTAAAAACCTAGCTTTTAATATTCTATAGATAATCCTCAAAATTTTTAAATATGAAATTTTTTATTGCTAATGGCAAATAATTTGACGAAATTTGGCAGAATTTTAAAATTTCTGTTAGTCTCCAGAACATCTCTGTACAGCTAAATGTAATTAGATTTATAGATTTTTAGTTTCTTATTTACATTCGGTGTAGTGCTGATGTGTTTTAATCTTAGAAATTTTTAAATGAGAAAAAACATTTTCAGTTTTTTGTCTTTTGCAACAATTTTAATGTTTTATCAAAAATGCTTTCTCAGTTTTTCAAGAAAATTTCACTGTGTGCTTGAATTTAAAACTGATTTGAAAAGAAATGTATTGTTGATTCTACAAACACAAAAGTAAAGCTATTTGATGTTTCTCAAAATCTCATTAAGAACAAACATAAATGTATTCGGCCTATAACTGCTACAAATTCTACTGCATGCTCAGAAGTTGAGAAAGTGAGAGATTTCTCTAAACACCTAACAGCAATTCGGTCCTAAATTGACACTCAGTTTATCCCACAAGTTGAAGAATTTTGTAATTCATGGATCTGTGCAAGCCATATACCTTATCTCACATCTCCTGGTGAAATTCAAGATATAATGCATTAATTGGATGTTAAAAAGACTGCGGACCTTGGTGGAATTGCAAATAACATGTTACGCAATTCACTTTCTGATACTATCACCAAATTCACTGGAATCAATCTCTGCCTGACTCATTATTGTTAAAAGTTATTTTCTGAATCCTTGAAAAGGTGTCAAAAGCCTGGAAAGAACAGCACGAAACTGGAGAATGTTTGCTCTAGAAGTTTATTTTCCACTCTCAGCAAAACTTACGAACTCATTATCTTAAAAAGGATGAATCCATAACTTCAGCTACCTCCTTCTGATCAATATGGATTCAGGAAGCAACTATTTAGTACTTCAAAGCACCTAATCAGGCTAGGTGAATTTATCGTGGCAGCTCTGCACCATAAAGAAATGAATGGTTAGACATGGCATTTGACCATGTTTGGCATAATGGGTTGATCTACAAAATGATCAAGATAAACTTAGTCGAGAAATTATTCTTCTCCTCAATTCCTTCCTTACAAATTGCACTTTTACTGTCAGTTAAGAAAATGTCTAATCAGCCTTCAAAACACATCACTGAAAGAGTGCCCAAAGTTCCTACTTCGCACCTGTTCTCTACCTTTTTTACATAATCGATTTTCCCCGAGATAAACCGGATCATAACTGTATGCTAGCTTGCTATGTTGACAATACTACGGTAGCCATGAGTTCTATCCAGTTGAGTAATAACATCTCCAAACTCCAGGATTTTGTTTTATTTATTGAGGAGTTGTGCAGGAAAGGAAGAATCAGCATAAATGCCCCAAAGTCCAAGTTCCTGCAGGTAAAGGTGTGCAAGATTTGAAAAATAGCATTGAACTATACATATTTGAGGAAACTGTGAACTGTGTAAATAATGTGAGTTATCTAGGGATTATCATTACTAAAGGACTCGTATAGACAAGGGCATGTTAGAAAATTACTCTGGACTAACACAAATTTCAAGTAGTACAGAATAAGATTCTGAAGACTCACTCATTACCTGATTAGAAACAAGCTGATTCATGATGATTGGCAAATCGACCTTATAGTGAATCACATTACTAAACCTAATAAACGTTTCTTCAAAACTCGACTTAACTGTAATGCTGCAGATTTTTCAGAAGTTCTTGGCTACCAAATCATTCCAGAAGGTAATTTGATCAGACCATTTGCTACTCACATACTTAGAGACCACAACTTTGGAACCTAGCTTTGACTACCAATGTTTACTTGTTTTCTTCTGCAGGTTAACTTTTGTGTCTAATTGCCACACATGCAGTACAAGAGATGATGATTTTAATACTTTTACCTCACTTTCTGGTCCGCTGTTGGAATTTCATCTCCTAACTCGTCAAAGGCATGTGCCCTCAGAGGCTTAATTTTCTTTCTCAAGGCCACTTCTGGGCCATATAAGATACTTCATAATGCATACTCATAGGGTTTTCAACTTGGAAATCGCATTTGAATATTGGATGTTTGTGTAGGGGTCACATTATGTCTAATGTAAGACGGAAAACCTCCTACCAATACACGTCAGAATTTGATCATGGCCTGTTGGGACTGCTGTATATCGTTCCGTAATATTACTGCTCATGTTAGCCAGGATCCCATGACTGTCATTCAATAAGTCTAGAACATCTATACTGAATGCCATGCAAGCACTTTAAACTTGCAATCAAGTTGTTTCCAAAGATCTAAAATATTTAAGGAGGCAGTGTATTAGACTTAATTCTAAACTGCATTTGTCTTTAGCTGTGCAAACAGAGGCAGTGCAATATGGAAGTTTTATGTTTGTTTAGTCAGGGATTTGAAATTAAGAAGCTTTACACATATTGAACAGAAAAATCTCATTTCTGGGATTTTCAAAAGCCAGGAGAAATTCCGGTTGCCTAAGAAATAGAAGAAATTCACAATGTAGCCTCATCTATTTGAAGGGATTGAAAATAAATCAAACAACAGAGGCATGTGAAAGGGAGTACGTTTAAGTTTTGTCTAATAGTTGTAGAGATTGTGCCTATAACTAAGGGTAACTTGTGGAAATCCTTGAATAACGATGTATCGCTGTGTCTAAGATGAAACGAAACTTAAAAAGGGTGTAAAAGACCCTTTTATTCAGAACTCAAAATAATTTAACAGAAAGCACTTCTGCGTATAAACAAGAGGGTATTTATGGCATAACTCAAAAACTATTGAATTCAAATTAAAACGAAGTTAAATCGTAAGTTAGCCAGAGATTCTGCAGAATTAATTAACATGCAACTTGTCTTATACTGGCATTACAAGCCCTATTGGTAATAATAAAGCAACGCAGATAGGAATGCCATTGTAAAATTCCACTAGTAATGTTGTCTTCAGCAGGTGATACGGGCTCTGATGCAACAAACTAAAACCTTTTTTCAAATACTATATCTTTCTACCTCATTTGAATATGCACAAACTAAAAATTAGCATTCTGACAGGAAGCAAAAAGGGAGAATGACGGTAAAGATATTCATCATAAAGTAACTGGTTAGATAAAAAAATAAATACTCTTACATAGTGAGTAAAAAAAGGAAGGATAGAAAAACATTAAACCCTCAATTATGTATCACGGGTTAAGGAAATAGCAGTAAATTCTGGATAATATGAAATGAAAGGTAAGAGAGCTTGCAATGTGTCCTGAATAAATTTAGACAGGTGGAAAATTTGCACCATACTTATATTAGTGGCAGAAAGAGGTTCAAATGATTGGTTGTCAAAAAAAATTTAAATAAACCCAGACATTTGTATTTAAAAAACTTTTTAGGATATTAGAAGACATTGAAGTAATGTGCATGGTTCTGATTTAAAATGCTGGACAAGCTTTAAATCTATGCAGTTGGATTATCATTTCAGGCATCCCTGATCAAATTGAGGAAATTTTAACATAAATTTCATTTTATGAGCAGGAAATAATTAAATTTTCACGCTCTCTCAATATCATTGAAAACACCCGAACCCTTCCTGCATTTGTAAATGATGCAGATGTTTTTATAAAAGACTTGTGACTAACTGATGATTAAATGTTTCCTATCAATAAAAATGACTAATTGTTGTCTCCTTCATTATATTTCCCGAATAACGAAGGCACTTTGTAACTATCATACAAAACGGAATGCTTCAGGGAGATAAGATTTTAATTATTTTAATTGTGATCATTTTAATTATTTTAATCTCTGTGTTGTTTCACATAGACCCTCTTCATGAAATATATGAAAAATAAAACGCACGCACACACACACACACACACACAAAAAAAATTCTGAAAAGTTTCTGATTTTAAATTACGTCCAAAAGGGACGTTTTTTTTTAACATTTTGTGTGTTACCTTTATTTATTAAATATCATGTTCTTTGTACTTAAAGCATAAAATTCAGTTCAAGAGCAATATCACAAAATAATTTTAAAATGAACATATCTTTAAAATTTCAAATACACAAATCTCACAGGCTGAAGATAAAAGTGTTTTTTCGGTACAACGTTGCCATTGCTGACTTGGAAATCCTTGAGTTTGTTAATCAAAAATTCGTTAAAGTTTTATAAAATAGGAAATCGATAATAAAACAAATATCAAATTTGGGCTTCCAGATGCCCAAATTCGGGTGGAAATGTTCTGTATTCAAAATTCGATGGCTCTAGGTACTGTTGTTTTATCACAATGCGAGAAACATACATATATTTATTTAGATTCTTCATTATTTAATTTCTTTAAATATAATACAAGGTGATGATATTTGGTGGCAACAATTTGAAAAGTGAAGCAATGTTTTAGTGAATCAAGACAAAATGCCAAAAGGAAATTAATAGTCCTTCTGGGCAAACTGCCCCTTTGGACTAAAAAAAAATAATTAAATAAAAAAATTTAAAAAAAAAAAATCTGAAAGTCTTCAGATTTTATATTATGCCTAAAGGGGCATTTTTTTAACGTTTTGTGCGTTACCTTTATTTAATAAATATCATGTTCTTTGCACTTAAACCATAAAATTCAATTCAGTAGCAATATTGCAAAATAATTTTAAAAGAGCATATCTTTATAATTTCCCATACACAGTCCCGCACACTGGAGATAAAAATGTTTTTATTTTTCTTACAGTATTGCTATTGCTCGCTTTGAAATCGTTGAGTTTCTTGATTAAAAACTCATAAATGCTTTACAAAATATGAAATCAATAAAACAAATTCCAAATTCTGGCTTCCAGATGCTCATATTCAGGTGGAGATGTATGTTATTTAAAATTTGATGGCTGTAGATAACGTTGTTTTATCACAATGCGAGAAAAGTATATACATTTACGCAGATTCTTCATTATTTAATTTCTTTAAATATAATACAGGGTGATATTTGGTTTCAAGAATTTGAAAAGTGATTCAAACTTTTAAAGTTTTTGACACAAACTGCCAAAATTAAATTAATAGCCCTTCAGGGTTAACGCCCTTTGGATTAAAAATAACACACTATTTTTTTAAAAAAAATTTAATGCCACAATTGTGACTTCATAGTTGACAGATGATGGTCAATATTCGGGGATATTGAGGACTTTGAAACTAGTAACGTGTCTCACATGCACTCTTCAGTAATTCTCGTTTCTGAGTTCATGAACTTTATTCTTGAAAAAAAGGTGCTGGCATTTATAAGTTCTTCCAAATAGCGACATATTTTTCTGGGCAAAAGCTGTCAACTTTGCAAACTTATCATGTGGAAAATAGTTTTTATATAAATCATTTAGTGTAATATCCTTGGTTTTTGTGTTTAGAACAATTAATTCCATTTGCAAAGAAAGTGGTGTTATTTCGACAGCATTAAAGACATCTATACATAAGAGTAAATTTGCATGTTTGTTTCTTGGTTTTTAAAATCATTGAACCTAGTATTAATTTCTGACTTAAATATTTCAACTCATCCACAAATAATTCACAATGAAAATCCTTTATGTGGTTCAGAAATGTGACAAAATGTGAAGTATTATCTTTCCATAATTAACTTTCCCAGAGTCAAAGCTTATTGTAAAATGACTTGATATGCATATAATCTTATGAATCAAGTATTCCTGAGTTTGTAACTTATCATTGAGTTCTTTGAGATATGTTGTGACATCAACAATGAATGCAAAATTACACTGTCAGGGTTTGCTTTCTTGCTTTTCAATAGATTTTACTTTCAGATCCATGAAAAGAGATACCTCATCTTTCAAATTATAAAAACATTTTAACATTTTTCTCTTACTTAGCCAAATTCTTGAAACTGATGTTAGTCCTATGTCTCCGAGGTAATGAAATTTAAAAGCAGCAAGTTATCATACCCATCCCATGGACAAATTTGATAAATCTTCATACAAGTTTTGTTTGTGTGTAATGCAGTGAAATACAGACAAATCTTTGGTATCGATTTTGTTATCAGATAAGTCTGATTTTAATTGAGCATCAGCTCCTATGTTTGATCCAATCATTGAGGAAGTCCCATCGGTAGGAATTTAACTTAGCTTTCTCCACTTAAATCGAATCTAGTAAAAGCATGTAGCAGCACTGAACGTGATCAAACTGGCTGCAGCAGAAGAGTCAGACAACTAACAAAGCCACGACCACCCACGAATGGGAAGCAATGGCGGTTAATATGCAATAAAAACGAAAACTAAAGAGGGGGTGAAAATTAGGATGAAAAATTTTAAAAACGGGTAAAAAAACTGTAGAAACAAAAAGTTTTACATAGTTATTTGTTTCAACTACGAGTGTTTTTGTTAATACACTGGTAAAATAAAATAAGGAAATTTGCATATTTTATCAAATTGCATGAAAAGAACTGATCTGAAGGAAACACCACTGCTTCCAGATTAAAATGCAAATCTTGTACGGCAGATACGTAAGCATACATGTGTGTGTAGGCGAAGCCAGCAGAAAAACAGGCTTTATAAGTGCGTGGAGGGTAAGACGAATTGCGTTTGCTAGCACTCCTTTGCGAATTTCTTCGTGTTATCTTCCAGCAGTCGGTTAAATTCACATCGGAACTGTAAAAATGAGTAACCACCAACGTTTAGATGATGGAGTGAGGTGACGAATTGTGGGAAGGCTAGAGGCAGGCCAATCGCAAGACCAGATATGCGTAGAGTTTAGTTGTGTGTAACCTATGGAAACAGTTCCAGGATACTGGATCTATCTAGAGAAAGCCTGTACAAGGTCGTCCAAGAGCCACAACGGCCAGAGAAGATCGCTATTTGTCCATTTTAGCAAGGCGTAACAATTGAGTTACAGCTTCTCAGCTCTCTCAGGACCTGTATGCAGCCACAGGAACCCATGTAACAAGGGTGATTGCTTCCAGAAGACTGAATGAGAGAGGGTTGTTTGCCAGAAGACCGGCTGTTCGCATCCCGCTCACGTCTACGGACAGGAGAGTCCGATTAGCAAGGTGCAGGCAGATAGTGATTGGAGTATGGATCAATGGGCGACCGTTCTGTTCACCGACGAGTCCTGTCTTAGCCTAAACACTGGTTCTTGCCGCTCTTTCAGATGGAGAGAGCCAGGGACCCACTACCTGCCTCCAATGTCCTCAAAATCAACAATTATGGCATTGGCGGTGTAATGGTCTTTGCAGGCATCATGTTGGATGGCCGCACACCTCTTCACGTCTTTGACAAAGACTGTGTGACTGTGTGAGATACAGGGATGAGGTCTTGGAGCCCTATATTCACCTTTTCTGGGGTGCAGTGAGCCCCAAATTCATATTACAGGACAATAACGTGAGGCCACATAGAGCTCTTTTGTTCGATAAATTTCTTGAGAGTGAGGATATTCGCCGAACAGATTGGCAAGCCAGGTGTCCAGACTTCAACCCTATAGAGCATGTCTGGGACCCTCTGGGGAGGGCAATTGTAACTTGCAAATACCCTCTGAGAACCAACCAGGAACTGAAAACAATGTTGCTGAATGAGTGGGACCGGTTTCCACAGGCATTGATAAACTGTTTTGTTTCCAGTATGACATCATGCTGCAAGGCCTGCATGGCTGTAAGAGGGGATTGTACCCCCCTATTGACCCATTTCTTTTATGTCTTCTGCAACCACTGTTTCAGACCTTCAGACTCTCAGGAGTGTTACACACGAACATCTGTGTCTGTCATAACTGTCAAATGTTTAATTTGTTTGTATTATGTCAGCCTATATTCACACCAAATTTTATTAAAATCTGTCCAGTAGTTCTGGAGATTGTAGATCAAATATGAAAATTCTCTTAATTTATTTCACCAGTGTATCTAAACCCTCAATGGACCAGATTCGATTATATTTGGAAGAGTAGTCATGGGCCGTACAAAATCAGGACGCTGCCTAGATTTGGCCCTGAACCATGTATTGCATGTGCTTGGTTAAGTAGTAGCACATCTATCCAGTAGTATGAGGATCCTTGATTTAAGTACCATTGAGCTGATTTTTGTTACTATTTCCTGCTTCAAAAATCCTCGAGCCGAACTAGGCATGATAACAATAATTCATCACTGCCTGGATTTTGTCAACTATGTGTCATACTTCTACCCTCTCACCTTTCAAGGGGAAAAGAAAATACGGAATTACCATGTTCTGTTGGTGAGGACATGGTGAGTTTTCCTGAATTTTCTTCCTCTGCAGATCCAAGGCCGCTACAAATATCCGGAATATGGCAGTCAAAGGTGTATTTTAAAAGTACGTCAGATTAAATGCTGCTTCTTATAGCATTGAACTATTGCAACTTGCACTTGTCCTCTTTCAAATTACATGTAGAGAATTTGTGAAATTCCCTTTCAGATTGAACTGATTTTCTTTTGAAACTCAAGATCTGATTGAATGTGTCAACATTTCTTAGAAAAAATTTTCAGCTTCTCAATACTTCCCATAAAACTGCACATGTAATTCAATTTCTTGACAAATATGGCTTGTGAATTTGAAAAAATTTTATTCTGAAATTTTCTGATATGCTAATGGTCGAGAAACTTTCATGTGATTTGTTTCAACTGAGTATTGTCTTCAAATTCCAATTATATATAGAGTCAGTTGTCATTGCCTCACTTCATAAACATAAGATACTCCTGGTACGTATGTTCATGTAGAAAAGTATTTCCATTTCTATTAAAAAATCTTGTTGAATTTATATTTTTTAAATTAACTAGGCAAACCAGTGGCCAAGCGGTAAAGTGGGTGAACGCTGGTAGATCAGTCCAAAGCTCAAATCATGCAAACAGGCTGTCCGGATGGGCATTTTTGTGGCTTTCCTCATGCGTAACATGTATATGAGCAAGTTTTTCTTAGAAAGTCCTTCACAAAAGCAACCCTCCCATCAAGCAAGATAGCCTTCGAGTGCTTTGCTATAATCGAATAAACATTGCAGCTGACATAAAACAGTTATTGCTTCTAAGATTTTTTTACTAATCCTTAGTAGTCAGTGTATTTTATTATTACATAAAGTGTATATTATATATCACTCTAAAACGACTACAGTATAAGACATAATTACAGTAAGATGACTTCCAGAATTCCTTTTGTGACCTAGTTCTTCAAAGATTAAATTTCTCTCCGTTTTATCTAGTTTTTCATTTTAAGCTATGTATCGAGAGCCAAAAGCCAAAATACGTACACCTTGCACAAAAAATGGAGGGCAAAAGTTCTACATCTCCCATTCTATGCCGATTGACAAAACTTAATTTGCGTTTTTTATGTTTCGAAAGCACGACTTAGGATATGTATTAGATTTATATATAGCACTATTCTAACAAGTATTGTTACACAGAATTAGACTTTTTTCTGAAATAAAATAGTGATTTTTCTTCCCGTATTTCAATTCTATGACTCAAATTATGCTCAAATATTAAATTTTATAAAATTTGATGAGTATTATCACTCATCAATTTGATAGTCATAATACTCATCAATTTAAAAATAAAGATTGATTGATGAGATAAAATACTCATCAATTTGATGAGTATTTTATAAAATTTGATGAGTATCAAATTTTATAAAATTTGATGAATTTTATAAAATTTGAAACTTAGTGAGAAATGTAAAAATTTATCTTGGTGCACTTTTTTCAGTTTTTTGTAAAGAAAAATTTACTTGAAAAATTTTGTAATTTATAGTAACATAAAATATACCTTTCCCATTTTACTTCCTTGTACGAAGTAAAAGAAGTATCGTAATCACGAAAATTTCCGTGTATCATATTTCAATGAAAATATCCATTTTGACTGGTATCCAATGCAATTTAACGATGTTTTTTCATGACATCTGGATGTAAGGACAGAATAAAGGACTTTTCTTCCCAAACGGATTACAAAAAGGGTTAAAATGGATTCAAAAGAGATTTTTTTCGTGACATCTGTAAGTACATATGTACGTATCTTGCATAACTCAAAAACGAGTAGCCTCAGAGAGTTGAAATTTTGTATATAAGACATATAACATGCAGTTGTGCACCTTCCTTTTTGCATGCAGTCTGCTGCACCAAAAATATATAAAATATAACGTATTATACCCACTCTGTTACTCGGCTTGGTTTGCTCAGCTTTTTCTTTTTTTTTTTTTAAATTATATGTTGGTAAATTGCGCATTCAAAAATGCTTGAATTATGTTGTTCTTGTCTTCAAGTTAAGGTTTTTATGCCTTTAATTAATCTGCATACAATAGCTGTAGAATTATTAACAATTTAAGTGCAGATAAGCCTAATTTTTCTTACCATAGCAGCCGTATGTGTTTACATTAGAAACTTGGTGAATTAAGTTTTTCTGCACCTTCAGTGTTTTTTTTTTTGGCGAGTAAGGCCAAAAGGAAACTTTTAGTTTTCTGCACCAAAAAATCTGCCTTCTTGCCTGCTGACCCTATTGCTTGTTTTTATGTAGAAACTCTAATTTTAATTCTGAAAATTGTTTTTAAAATTTTTTAATTGTATTTGATGTTTTATGTTACTATCGCTTGTAACAAGTATGGCAAATTTTAAAATGTGCTAATTCACGTATATGCTTTGAAATTTTTAATAAAAACTAATTTTTGCGGGTATGCTTAGAAATACATCTACTTTAAGAGTCATGGTAAACATTTTATAGAGTATAATTCAAAAATGTTTTTGAAAAATTTATAAAAATTACTAAAAGATACAAATTTTAAACATAAATGAGAAAATATCTGTGAATTTTATTTGGATTGAACTTAAATTTCGAACTGTAAAAGAAGGAACTAAGTAAGTGTAATAAAAAATGTGATATTAATAAATATGTACCAAATTAAATTATAATTAGGAGCTAAAATTTGAGAGCTAATTTTTACAACTTGGAACTTTGGCATAGTTTGAGTTGTAGAATTGAAATATGGGAGGGGGAGGTATATTTCAGAAAAATTTCAATTTTGTGTCAAAATACCTAAGAACAATAAAACTATATATAAATCCATTTGTATCCTAAGTCGCGCTTTCGAGACATGAAAAATGCAAGTTAAATTTCGTCAATCATCCCAATAGAATGGGAGATATAGAACTGTCCCACCTTTTTTTTTGGGCAGTGTATCTAAATGCTGGTTATTTAAAAGAAATGGTATACGTTATGAACTTAAACATTTTTATAGAACAGTCCCCCTTTTTTTTGTATGTGTAAGGTGTACTTTCCACATTTTATAACCTTTCCTTTAGTTCACTAACAGTGTTCCACAATGTTGGAAATTTTGTCATCAAATTGCAGTCTACACTGGTGTGCAAAAATTAAGGACGAAGTCAAAAAATTAGCATATCAGCTGAACGAAGAGACAGAGCAGACAGAAAGACCAATCAGGAGATTAAGAAAGGTGATGTACGGTAGCACATGCGCAGATATGCAGGTAGACGTAATGGGGGAGTGTCTGAGTAGTATAAAGCATGTTGTCGGTGTAAGATCAGTATTTCTGGCAAAGAGATTGCACGCTGTATAGCAGTTAAAATCACAACGAGTTGCTGCCTCGCGAGAAATGCCGAATAATCAATCTGTTAGACGACATCTGTATGTTTTTACCTTTTTACCCGAGGTCGAATCATTGGGAAGTTGGAGGAAGGCCGTAGTGTGACAAGTGTGGCTGCAGGATTCAGAATTGTTCACAGCATCGTTTCGCGACTTTGGAGACAATTTCAAACTACAGGAACAGCTATCCGGGGGTTTAGTAGTGGTCGTCCATGAGGAACCACACCCGCAGATGACCGGTATATTGCCTTACAGGCCAGAAGAAACAGGCGGCAGACAGCGGGAGAAATCGCTAGACACGCGACACAGGCGACTGGACGACCGATATCGCGTTTTACCGTGGCCAGAAGACTGCACGGTGGTGGTCTGTTTGCACGACGCCCTGTATGGTGTGTGCCTCTAACGCCTGCCCATCGCAGAAGCTGTTCTCTGTGGTGCCGGGAACACCGGAATTGGAAAGACAATGAATGGGGGCGAGTACTCTTTACAGATGAGAGCAG
>KK118366.1:42554-69554 GCA_000611955.2 Stegodyphus mimosarum | reverse complement strand
GTGGTGTCCGCCGAAAACGTCCCAGAGAAAACAACGCAAGGCGAAAACATCATAGTAAGCGGTTTTAAAACATCGTGGTGCAAAATATCGTGGTCGAAAATAAAGCGGTTTAAAAATTTCTGTTTCAAAACACAGTCGTCGAAAATATCGTGGTAAAAAATAAAGTACCAATACATCATCGCACACATGCGTTTTTCAGGATTTAAAAGTAAGTACGTTTTCTTATAATGATTTCGGAACGAAAGAAGGAAAGAGGGATATTTTTACTTTTACATTTCATATTTTTGAATGAACTAATAACCTTTCGATGAGAAAGTAAAAAGGAAACGTAAGCATTTGAAAATTGAAAATGATAAGAGAATTAATGTAACTTACAGCACTTAATTTTGAATTTACATAGTTAATTAACAAAGGCTATTAATAACTTTATCTTTTTTTCATAAAGTTTTACTGATAATTCTTCATGAAAAATGCGGTTTAAAAATGTTTGGAAAAAGGAAGATCAATAACTGCTTAAGGTTACCTCTATACAAATTACTTACTTAATTATCAAATTATTTCTTTTCACGTTTGTTAATCTCTTATTATTTTAGTGAAAATTATATCTTGTTTTATTTCCGTTTATTCTTAGTGTCGTTAGAATTTTCACTCTCTTTTCTCTTTCCTTCTTACGTTTCAAAATCATTATGCGAAAATGCATTAAAACCTCAAAAACGCATGTATGCGATGTTGCCGTCATGCGATGATTTTTAGGTACTTTATTTTTTACCACGATATTTTCGATGGGATGTTTTTGAACCGCTTTTTTTTCGACCACGATATTTTGTACCACGATGTTTTAGAACTGCGATGTTTTCTCTTTGCTTTCTTTTATCCCACGATGTTTTGTACTGCGACGTTTTCACCTTGCGTTATTTTCTCCGCGACATTTTCGTCTGCGATGTTTTCGGCTGTAACCGAATCCGTGGACGATCAAAAATTAAATAGTAAGTGTGCTTTTGGTGAGAGAGTTAAAAGTTTAATTTCAATATAGACCAACCAGGCTGTTAGCTTCGAATCAGAACGTTTTATACAAACACGAACAGTAACAAGCCTTATCTTTGTAATAGTTTTATACGAAAAGTCATCGATTTAGTTTCTGTTGTAATTTTCATTTATAAGCAAGCAGTATAATATATTTTGTTTGGATTTAATTTGAAACATTTTTTGTGCTGACAGTTTTTCACCATTGAGAATGATTAACTCGTGAACGGATTAACATATCTCTCTGCATTTGTTTTTAGTTTGAATGTTCATTTTAAGTTATTTTCACACCACTTATTTATAAACTAAGTATTAATATGGTATCTGAAGGTTGGACATCCCGTGTGCAGTTTATATTCAAATTGGCTTTTTTACTTCTTAAGAGTTATAATCACTTTCAAGCTTTTCAATGAATGGAGGCGTATCAATATATAATTTACCATCTTACCGATCAAATGTATTTTTATTCTTTATCTTAATACTTTCCCTGCATTTCACAATTACGGATAATATACCAAACTGGAGGATGAAGCTGTGCAATTTATTTTGTCTATGTTCAAATAAAGTGGGAACAAAATCTTACTTTAAATAAATTTCTTAAGCAGGAAACCAATTAACTATTTAATTTTTATAAATTTTCATAAACTTATTAAATTTCAAATTTCTAGAATGTTTCTAAACCATAAAAGAAAGAAAAGGAAAAGGAACTTTTTAGAATATTTTAATTAATATACAGCTTTATATTATATATATAGTTATGCATATTTTAATTAATATTAAAAGCTTTTCACTAACATAAAGTATGAAATATGAACGCAATGAAAGAATGTAAAATGTTTGATTTGAGCTAAACGAGTTTTAGTTAAAGCATAATTTGAAATATAGTTTTACTCAAAGAAAGATAAAACTTCAAATTAATATATAAAAGCTTTCATTTATTCCAAAATTTCAAGTACGTATATATTTAACGTACGTATTAAGCTCGTATGTATTTAATAAAAACCAAATTTAAGAATTAAATATACCTATGAATACAGAAGATCCTATGAAGTTTAATAAATGAAATACAAAATTAAAATTCTGGAATCTTCAGCATCATTTTCTCAAAATAATGTTGCTTGCGTACGGGTTCGTAACGGATTGAAAGCACCAGTCGTTAAAAAGTTAACAAAATTTATTCTTCTCACAAGAAATAAAACAAAACACTGAAATATTTCCTCAGAGATATTCGTACAATATCACAATATCTTAAACGTTAAACAGAATTAAAATCAAAACAGATAAAGTTAATCCAATCTCACAGCGAATTCGCTACAATCAATCACAGCATTAATTTAACAGGTTACAGCCGAAAACATCGCGGGCGGAAATGCGGCGGAGAAAACAACGCAAGGTGAAAACGTCGTAATACAAAACATCGTTGGAGAAAAGAAAGCAAAGGGAAAAACATAGCAGTTCTAAAACCGTGTGCGATGTGATTTTTTCGGCGAACACCAGTAAACAAACAGTTCACTTAAAAGTTACAACTACAATTGAGATGAGGTGTTTTAGTTCGGCTTTTATACGCTTTTTAATTATTTACTAGAATATTCTGGTAAAACCTCTATTTTTCTCGCTATTTGCGAAAGGCAACAGTATTTACGAGATATTTATTTATTAAATGCATGCGCTTTTATATTTTTACTTTTCCGACGTAGCTAAATCGTCTGCGATGCACGGGAAAATAAAGCAATTTTAATTACATTTCGAAATAAATAGATAAACAAATACGAAATCAGTGACACTGCCCCTTCCCAAGGACTACACCTCCCTGGCCAGTACAATTCCTGGACATGAAGCCAAACTTACAACTAAGACATCAATGCAATAATAAACATTATATTACAATAACAAAATAAACAATAATTGCAATAATTAACTTTCAGCAAATCAAATACTATCAAATACTAAATGTAAATCAAATACTAAATACAAATCAAATACTATCAAATACAAATACTATCAAATACTAAATACAAATCAAATACTATCAAATGCTATATACAAAAATGACCATGGTCTTATACTATTTACATTAGTATTTACAATTATATACACTACGTACTATGGCCACAGTAAGGAGCTAACTTGTCGTAATGGATGACTTTAGGCTTAGATTTCGATGACTTACGGATCCGAAACACGATGTCGTTCAGCCTGTTTACGATTGCGTACGGACGATACCAACGTGATTGTAGTTTCGGAGAAAGTCCTTTATAACGAGTCGGATTCCACAACCACACCTTGTCTCTCTCGTTGAAACGATGTCCAGTAGCTCTCGTGTCGTATCGGGTCTTCATCTTCTCCGTCGTCAAGTTGGCTCGCTCTCGTGCAAAGTTGTGCATCACTTCCAACCGGGCCTGGAAATCTTGAATGTATTCCTCAGTCACCCTCTCTACCATGCCTTCCGACTAGGGATGTAAAGGCGTCGTTTGGGTTTTGTCGATGCCGAGTAGCTTGCAGCCGAGATAAAATTCCTTCCCTGATCGGAATGTAACTGAAGAGGCACTTCAAAGCTGGAAATCCAATGCTGTATCATAATCTCTGCTACTGTAACAGTCTCTTGATCAGGAATAGAATATGCTTCAGGCCACTTGGTGAAGTAATCAATGACAACGAGGATCTATTTGTTGCCATCAGCAGTTCGTGGCAGAGGTCCTAAGATGTCAAAGGCGATGCGTTCGAAAGGTGCTTCTGCATTGTTGCAGCTTCCCTCGACTGCGTTTCTTCGGGCCTTTCCGCCTTGTACAGGCATCGCAAGATCGGCACCACTTTTGCACGTCGCTCTTTGCATTATTCCAGTAGAAGCGCTCCGAACACTTTCTTCATTATACCGAAATGGCCTCCTGCAGGGCTGTTATGTAATTCTTCCCACTGGAATCCGAGATCTCGGAAGTAGCAGCTGCCATCGGAATGTCTTTCCATCATCCGATTCGAATTTCCAATACAAGACCCCGTTTCGAATATGTGAGTTCGAGTGAGTCCCAGAGAACCATATATTGCTTTGTCGTGGGACTGTAGTTCGAAATGTCCTTCCAGGTAGGTTTTCTGTTTGAGGTCTCCATTAAATCAATTATGGATTGAATGTCACAGTCTTCCAAATGGTCTTTCCTGACTTCTTTGTCACTCCATGGCTCCTACAGATTTAGTAGAGATCAGCATAGCCTAAGTACTGTATATATTATGAAACATGTATGTATTATCGCCAATCAAAATTATTATGAACTATGTAAGCATGTATTATGTAACAGTCTCAGTGTATTATGAACTATGTAAGCACGTATTATGAAAGATCTATGTATTATGAACTACTTGTATATAAGCATGCACTATGAACTATGTCTGTCATGAACTATGTAATTCTGTAAGAATATATTATGAACTATGTAACTATGTAAGCATATATTATGTACTATGTAAGCATGTATATATGATACAGGATCAATGTATGCCACTATAGAGCCCATGAGGTGTTGCCCTGGATAGTTGCGGAGCCTGGACTAGACCCGAATAATCTAAGTAAGCCGCACGGATGTTCAGACTCTGCTCCCAACTGTCAACAATGTCACTCCATGGGTTTGGATCAACCGATGTTGATGTTGTAATTTGTCCCGCGACTGGATTAAGCAGCTGGTATTTAGCTTCGACCCTGGAACAGTATCGGCAGTTTTCTGGGCAAGGTCTTCTAGACAAGGCGTCAGCGTTTCCGTGCGATGATCCCTTGCGATGACGGATAGTGTTGACATATTACTGGAGTCCACCTGGCTATCTGACCCTCAGGATTCTTGAAATTTAAAAGCCAGGCCAATGATGCATGATCCGTGCGGAGCAGGAATTTTATCCCGTATAGGTAATGATGGAAATGTTCTACGGCTTTGACTATGGCGAGCAACTCTTTCCTCGTGACGCAGTAATTCCTCTCCGGTTTAGACAAGCACTTGCTCCAGTAATCCACTACACGTTCTTGGCCCTCTATATCTAGGGACAAAACAGCGCCGACACTTTCGTTACTGGCGTCCGTGTCAAGAATAAATGGTCTGTCAAGCTGAGGACACGTCAGGATTCGAGCAGTTACTAAGGCTTCTTTCAGGTTCTTAAATGCATCCTCACATTGTTTTGTCTACAAGAACTGTTGCTTGCTTTCTGTCAGCTTGTGAAGGGGGTCTTGCGATGGAAGTAAAATCCTTCACGAATTTCTTATAGTAGGTGCAAAGCCCTAGAAAGCTTCTCAGCTGATGGACATTTTAGGGACGTCTCCAGTCTTTAACAAATGCCACTTTTCCAGGAACCGTGCGCAAACCTTCAGCAGAGATGACATGTCGAGGTAAGTCACTTCCTGTCTGAATAATTTGCATTTAGCGGGACTCAACTTCAGATTAACTTTTTTCAGTTTCTGAAGCACCTTTCTAAGATTCTCTAGATGTTCTTCGAAACTCTTCCCGACGGTGATGATGTCATCCAGGTATATCAGACGGACCTCGTAGGAAAGACCTTTCAAAACAGTCTCCATTAGGTGTTCGAATGTAGCCGGCGCATTACATAGTCCAAACGGTATCACCTTGAACTTTCATAGTCCTTGTCTAGTAGTAAATGCCGTTTTTTCTCGGTCATCAGGATGTATTTCTACCTGCCAATACCTACTATTAAGATCTAGGGTCGAAAACCATTTGCTTTCAGAAAGTGTGTCCAGAATGTCGTCAATTCTAGGAAGAGGGTAACTTTCTTTCTTCGTAACCTCATTCAGCCAGCCGTAGTCAACGCAAAATCTGGTTGAACCTCCTTTCTTCCTGACGAGGACGATGGGAGATGCCCAGGGACTCTATGACATTGCTTTCTTGCATGTCCTTTAACAGTGTTCGTAACTCTTCCTGTTTCGCAATCGGCGGAAGTCTTGGATGTTGCTTGATTGGTGGATGATCACTAATATAGATTCTATGTTGAGTCAAACTGATTCGACCCACGTCAGAAGACGAGCAGGAGAAAATATCTTGAAGATTTTTAATGACACGCTCGGCAGCATTCCTTTCCTCATCGTTTAATTGCGCATTCCGCAATAACTCCGATGTAATGCTCTCTGAAGACATGGTTTCTGGGATGTTACTTTCTCTTTTAACGCTGGTTACTGGAGTACATTCTGGAACCACTTCACCTTTCTTTATAACTCTCGCCTTGTCAGTTACATTGCCAACTCTGATCGGGATAACAGTCCTCGACAGGTCGACGAGTGCTGAGGCTATTGGTGCTCCTTTAGGGCTATTACATTTCTTGGGATATTCCATTATGCAGTAGCGGAAATTTCTATTTTCGGCTATGGACAGGAAGTATAATTTCTGTTCTTGCCGATATTGTAATATCGTCTTTTAGCTATGATTGTGCTCCTTCCTCATTAATACCGAATAAGGTTATGTCCTCAGACGTAGAATGCACTTCGTTATTTTTAAAATCCAAAGAAAATTTGCAGTTCTTTAGAAAGTCCAATCCGAGTATGCAAGGGTCTGTAATCTCTGCTACATATGCAGTGTGATGGTAAACGGCACTTTTAAACGTGTTGTTAACGTTTAATTTTCCTTCGATTTCGATCTTCTCGCTTGGCACAGTCTGGAGGGTAACGCAGGGCTTCGTCCAGATGAGTTTGTTTTTCAATTCTTCCGTCACATCTTTTCGAATGGTGGTAATATTGGCTACTGTACCGATGGTTATATTACAAGGAACTGCATTGATGTGTCCCATGATGGAAAGTCCGTTACTGCCGCCACTCACTGCAGAAATCTGAAGCGCTTTAAACTGGAGCTTTTCATTATCTGACAACCTCCGCTCCTCGAGATGGCCACGAATTAGTTTCCCTCCTTCTCGATAGGCGCGGTCTTAACATCCGTACAGTGGGGTGTTCTGCAATTTCTTCGAATGTGCCCTTCAGCACCGCAGTTCCAGCACTTTACTTTCGGTTTCCTTTCAACAATATTCCGTGTCAAGGCATTCACTTTTCTGGTTAAATCGTCTAGGCGAGCAGTCACTTGATCCACTGGTTCTTGTATGTCAGCTGCTTTGATTGGATGGCGGTCTCTAGGAGCGGCATGCTCTGCAGCCTCGAATTTCATGGAGTACACTAGAGCGCTTTTCAAGTCCTTGACATCTGCCAATCGCAGTGCTTTCTGTATGTCAGGATCCCGGATGCCGTCGATAAAGCACTGCAGGGAGAGGATTTCCATTGTTTCTCTCGGGCACTCCGTAAAGGCGAAATGGGATAGCTTTTCAACATCCGTGGCGAGCTCTTGGATTATTTCGGTGGCCTTGTGTTGACGGGATTTTAATTGAAGCCTACTGTAGACTTTCAAACATTTCTCCCCGAAGCGCAGCTCCAACGCGCCGGATAAAGCTTCGAAATCTAGCCTTTGGTTTTCGGGAAGAGTCTGCAGGATATCCGCTGCGTCTGCTCTCAAAGATGCGGCAAAATGACAGACCTTAGCTTGTTAATCCCATCCAATCGCATCCGCCACTGTAGAAAATTGTGTATTATACACTTGCCAAGAGGTCTTCTCATCATACGTAGATAACTTCAGTGAGGGACGAGCAGGCATGGATAAGAACTTAAAATTATTGGGGTTGCTCTCTGCCGTCGCTAAGAATTTCTTTAAATTATCAACTTCTTTGACAACTTTCGTTGCTCCACAGCAGAAACTCTTCCTTCTATTTGTTCTTTTACTGCAGAAACTCTTTCTTGAATTTGTTCTTTCACAGCAAAAACTTTTTTGTTGTTCCACGGCAGAAGCTCTCTTTTCTATTTGTTCCTTGACAGAAGAAACTTCATTTTCAACCGCGTCTATTCTGCCTTCCATAGCCTCAAATTTATTTTCTATTATGCAAGTAATTTCCTTTTCCATTTCTTCTTGACCTGCTTTGACGGCTCTCATCTCTTCTTTAACGGAAACTTGACCAGCTTCCATTTTTTCTTGAACAGTTTTCATCTCCTCTTTAACGGAATCTTGGCAAGCTTTAATCTCTTCTTTAAAGGATGCTTGGCCAGCTTCGATCTTTTCTAAAATGCAGCAAAAGCAGTGACGAGCTGTCTCAATTGTTCTTCCATTGCTTTAGTGAATGGCATTCAAAACCCAATTCCTGACAGCAAAAATTGTTGCCTGCGTACGGGTTCGTTACGGATTGAAAGCACCAGTCGTTAAAAAGTTAATAAAATATATTCTTTTCACAAGAAATAAAAGAAAACATTGAAATATTTCCTCAGAGATATTCGTACAATATCACAATATCTCAAACATTAAACAGAATTCAAATCAAAACAGATAAAGTTAATCCAATCTCACAACGAATTCGCTACAATCAATCACAACATTAAGTAAACAAACAGTTCGCTTAAAACAGCTACAACTACAACTAAGATGAGGTGTTTTAATTCGGTTTTTATAAGCTTTTGAACTATTTACTGGAATATTCTGGTAAAACCTCGATTTTTCTCCATATTTGTGGATGGCAACAGCAGTTACGGGATATTTATTTATTAAATGCATGCGTTCTTGTATTTTTACTTTTGCGATGTAGGCAAGTCGTCTGCGTTGCACGGGAAAATAAAGCAATTTTAATTACAATTTTAAATAAATAGCTAAATAAATACGAAATCCGTAACACTATGTTCATAGACATAGTTGCGAAACAGGTGAAATTCTTTGTAATTTTCAGAATTGTTTTAAATTAAAACAAGTATAGAAAAATGGAGGATTTCTTCAAGAATTAACGTTAATACACGTAATGGTAAAGATGAAACACACAATTCCTTTTAGAAAATTAAGATGTGATAATCAGGATTATTAAGAGAAGATATTTGTGACCCAGTTGGGACCATCGATTTTGCGACAACTGGGTTCTTTTTTTATAATGAACACTTACATTTCACGTCGATAAAATTAAGCTTTCTAAAATGTTCGTTAAAATGTCTAATTTTTATTATCTTTCCCCAAATATATGTTTAAGTAAGGAAGGTAATATTTTTGGTCTAAAAGTTCGACAATGACGCTTTGAGTGAATAAGCACGAATTAGAATCCCCCATTAAGTTTTTGCTATTTTTACAATGATGTACGTCTGCCGGTGTGTGACTAGGTTTTCGACCACGATATCTCTTATATTAAACTTACAAACATTTATATTTTCCGTTTTTAAATTTCCTACATTCATGTAAAGAGTTGATTAGGCTTTGAACAAAATTAGACAACCGAAAGTGATACTTTACATAAAGGCCATAATAGTTATTAAATGACAACCGGAACTAGTATTTTACTTGAAGCTCTAGTTTAGTTTTTAATGAAGAACTGTATTAAAAATACAATCCAAAACAATTTTAGGTTTAAAAGTTTTATTTCCACGGGATAAAGTTAGTTAGATTTGGGCTAAAAGATTTAGGCTAAATGTGATAAACCAGGAATGACAGTTTACTTTTAACAGGTTTTTGTGAAAAAATATGTTATGATGTAATACCAGACTCCTCAAATTTGGTATTTAAAATTTGCATATGCACAAAATATGCATATATAGTCTAGGCCAGGAGGCTCAAGCTTTTTTTGCCCGCGTACTCCTTAATCATTGTTAGATCATTTATAGATTTAAATGATTTTTAAAATGTTTTATTAATCAATCAGAAAGTGTAGGATATATTGATAAATATAAAAATTTTAATGAAAGTGGATTTTTTATATTCATAAACTAAAGCTAAATATTTAACAATTAAATCATGCTAAATCTGCCCGCACGCCCCTCCCCCGAAACTGTGAAATCTCCATCTGGCTAAGCACTTCTAGTCTAGACTGAGAACAACATATTAAGTTTTGACTATCTATATATATTAAGAAGAAAGTCTGTTGGTTTGTCCTCTAATAACTCAGTCACTACTACAGCTATTGTCACCAAACTTTCTACAATTCTTTCCTCGATCCTGGAAGAGGTTGACGTCCACTTTTTTCCAAAAACAAATAGTTAAAATCAGAGATATTAATTAAAAACTCGTAAAAATGGTTATTTTCGCCCTCATTTTTCCGAGTGCCAACAATCTCGCAAGCTGGAGATGAAAATCTGCTTTATTTCGAAAGTTGTTGCCACTGCTGGCTTTCAAATCCTAGAGTTTGTTAATAAAAAATTTCCAAGTTTTACGATGAAATAAAAATAGCATTGCCAAATATTAACTACATAGTTCCCGATTCCAAAAGTTCGTGGAAAGCCATTTTGGTATTCATTGAAACAACAAATTAGATGTTTAGAAACGATGACCTGGAAACGCGACTTTAGTTAAAGCCTGTTGCTGTTTAAAACATGGAAGATCTCGAAGATAAAAGTTGTCAAATATTTTCTCAGATTCAAATTTTTTTCCCAGATTCAAATCTTTGATTTGAAGTAAACAAGTTTTAGTTAAAGCATAATTTGAAATATGATTTTACTGAAAAAGCTAAAACTTCAGCTTAATATTTAAAAGTTTTCAATTATACCAAATTTAAAGCATATATTTAATAAAAAAAACAAATTTAAGAATTAAATATACTATGAATAAAGAAGATACTCTCGAGGAATTTCGGAATTCGAATGTCTCATCCCTGTTTACTCTCAATAGATTACAAATAATCCTTACTAAGTTCACCTCCAAAAAACATGATAAATCTTTTAAACTATATTTTATAATATTTTGCGTAATACAATACTTTGCGTAAATCAAATTGGATACGTAAATCTTACGAAACATTGTTACATCCCATTACAACTGCCAAATAAGTATCTTATTTGAGAGACGTAACATTCAGAACAAAGAGAAAATAAACGCAAGCTTCTTTGAAAAAAAATGTTTTTTAATCGATAGTTAAGCATGTTCGCATCTTGTTAAAAAATATTCATCTTTCTCACAATATCAACTAAAACTTCTAAACTTCTTTTCCTATCTTTCTTTTATTCACTTTACGGACCTCTCCTGTTGCATTTTGGTTATCATATTCCTACTTCTGCCATGAAATCCAATATCGACTGCCAGACGCGAGGGGGGGTCTTCACCCCCATTAAGATACCGCCTGAAGCTCCTCCAGGATCTACAGACAGAGAAGTTACTTGACTCCCAGGATTCCGTGTTGATCTTATCTAGGGAACTTTACTTTTTTTTCTGATTCCACGAATAATTTCTCTGACTGAGCCAGAAGAATAGAAAGTGATTTAATAAAGTGTATTGTTGGTAAGCTCCATTAAATCTGAATGCTTGCTAATATTGTTATTTTGTTGCGTTGAACATATAGGCCAATGCACAAGCAAGTCTTTAAGGTCTTTATGCTAGCCGTTAAAATCAGCTAATATTTCCGCGAATTTTTCTTCTCATAAGAAGATTACAGCGGAATTTCGATTCTCCATCAGCCTCGGAAACGTTGTCTTGAAAGTTAATAGAATAAACGGATAAAACGAATCTTTTTCTAGACTCTTAAATATGGGCAATATAATGTGCTAGAAAAATCTGATGTGTACACCACATGATTTACTTGTACGGAATATTAAATTACGCGTATTTTTTTCTGCATTTCGCTTAAACTTATTTCCTCGAATTTCATTAGAGATATATTTCTCATTCAATTAATTCAGCTCTCACTTCGCGACAAGGCAAAAGTACCCGAAACCTCGAAAAATCTTTATTGAAAATTTAAAAATATAAAATGTAAATACAGTTAAAATAATTTAAAGAACAATTTTTACAATTAAAAGTACAGTTTCTACCCAAAAACAAGCAATTCGGCCAGTGGGAAAGAAGGCAAATTTTTCGTTGCACAAAACTGAAAGTTTACTTTTAGTCTCACTCGGCGAAAAGACACTGAAGGAGCAGAAACTGACTTAATTTGCTCTGGTCGCTGAGTCAACGTAGGAATAATTTTACTAACTTTAATGATAATTCCAGAATGATTAAGCATTATTTAATTCGCACGAGTAAAAGAAGACGTTATCTTTGTCGACGCCAAGCTTAGTTTCTCTAGATTGGCAACAAACCCACTATTCTGCTAAGTTTCTAATGTAAACAAGTATGGCTGCTATGGTAAAAAATTAGGCTTAGTCGCATTTAAACAACTTTTAAATTGTTGATAATTCTTCAACTATTGCGTGGAAGTTAACTAAAAGCCTAAAAACCTTAGCCGAACGGTAAGACCAACATAATTCAATCATTTTTAAAGCAAAAAGTGCACAATTTACCGAAATATAAGAATAAAAAAACTGAATTCAGTGAACCGAGTAACAAAGTGGTTTTATATATATAAGGTATATCTCCTACATTCTTAGCGTGCCTTCGTGGTGTAATGGTCAGCACACTGAGCCGGTATTTCAGAGGTCCGTGGTTCGATCCCCGGCGAAGGCATTGCATATTTTTCATCTCTCTTGTTCCAAAAAAGTACCTAATGTCTCTACAGTGGCGCCCGAACTAAAAGGGTTGTGGATGATGACTCTCCACACTCAGGATTTGGCGACTAGGTCCTATAAAACCCTAGTCGCCCTTTAAAAAGGGGAGTATATAAGGTATATCTCCTACATTCTTAGCGTGCCTTCGTGGTGTAATGGTCAGCACACTGAGCCGGTATTTCAGAGGTCCGTGGTTCGATCCCCGGCGAAGGCATTGCATATTTTTCATCTCTCTTGTTCTAAAAAAATACTTAATATCTCTGCATATATTTATTTATTTATTTATTTATATACGTTTGGTGTTGCTGATTGCCACCAAAAAGGGGATGTGCACAACTAGCTGTTATAGCAGTTCTATATACAAAATTTTAACGTTTTGAGGCTAGTCGTTTTTGAGTTATGCGAGATACATACATACGTACGTACGTACGTACAGATGCCAGGAAAAAATCTCTTCTGAATCCATTTTAAATTAGTTTTAGAATTCGTTTTGGGAAAAAGAGTCCTTTATTTTGTCCTTACGGACAGATGTCATGCAAAAACATCGTTAAATTGCATTCGATAGCGGTGAAAGTGGATATTTTCGTTAAAATACGTACCCGGATTTTTTAATGATTACAATACTTCCTTTACTTCCTTGTAGGAAGCAAAAATTAATCAAGCGTATTGTTGGTAAGTTCTTTGAAACCTGTATGTTTGCATAATATTTTTATTTTATTACGTTAAACATATAAGCCAATGCGCAAGATAATCTTTAAGCTCTTTTTTATTATACTAGTCGTAATTAATTATCTAGCATTTCAACGAATTTTTCAAGACACAAGGGGACAAGATTGCAGGGGAGCTTGCATTATCCCTCAGCCTCGGAACCGTTTTTTTGAAAGATAACAGAATGAACGGATAACATAAACTTCTTCTGCAGCTAATACTAACACATGTAGGTATTACAGTACAGTGAAAAAACGTTTAGAGTGAAATTTATATGCCTATATGTCAGAAAGATACCCTCTATCAAATATTTTTAACCTGCAAAATTTCTATTAAAATTAATTTCGATCTGTGATTGCCAAAATATTCCTAAATAATTGCCCATTACACCAATTGCTCCAAAGTTTGCAAATTAATATTCGAAATTTGAGCTACGAAAGATATCAGACTTATCAGTTTTAAATGAAGTTTTATGTGCTTATGATGTATCGTATTTCGGGACAGATACTGGTATCCGGTCGCTCGGGAATTCGTCGAGCAAACTGGTCGCCAATGAGCTTATTCTTATCATATTTCATTTCTTGATCAATGTGACAGTGTTAAATCTGATGCTTCTAATAATACTTTTTAAATCGAAATACAATTTCAATGAATTTTACTTAAACCACTGTATTTCCTCATAGTTACATACAAGCTACTTGCAGAATTTAAAAGGAGTTTTATGTTCGCTTCCAAGTTACTGAAATTTTGACACGCCAGCAAGGCTTATAGAACCGCTGAAATACCACATATTTGATCTTAATTTGCTGTGCAAGAAGAATTGACTGCATGAAAGGAAGAAGTTCAAGCACGAGTCTTATTCAAAACACACGGGTACGCTAATTCGGGAATTTAAAAGTCATCCGAGCGAAACATCCCCAAATAAAAGTTGTTATGAAACCAACACTATTGACGTTTCCCTCAATCTAGATATATGTCTCAGACACGATTAGGAACTATATGCTCCGTGTTTCTGTCATTAAAATCTTCTAATTAAAATTTACCACCGATCTTTGAAGACATAATAATTTTTTTTTGTTCGATCCTCAGGAACTTACGATAAAATTTAAACAAAAACCCAGTTTGGCTCACCAATAATTAGAAAAATGCAAGCTTTATGAGAAAACAACTCTATTCCTGTTGTTACTAATAAACAAATTTTACGTAAAGTAAGAGAATTTCGTAGCAAATATCTCGTTATTAGGAAACGTTTGAGAAAAACTTCTACACTTTATAAAGTATTTTCTACCACCTTTCTGAATGCCGTAATTGAAAGCATACTCGACGCGTATTCGAGAGGCCTAGGATTGGAGTCCCGGAGAGGGCGTTGCGGATTTCTTCAGTTTACTGACATCGAAAAATAGGCCTCTACAGTGGCCCTCGATCTAAAAGGTGGTGGACAGTCACCACCAGGATTTGGCAATTGGGTGCCCTAATGCCCAGTCTCCCTTTAAAAGGGAAAGTACATCCATAAAGCGTTTTCTCCCTCCTTCCAGCATGCCTTCATGGTGTAACGGTGGCACACTCGGCGAGTTTTCGAGAGGTCCAGCTTCGAGTCCCAGTGAGAGCACGCACATTTTTCACGTCTCCTGCTTAATAAAAAAAATTTAATCATTCTACAACTTAGTAATTTAACAAAAATGATTTGCCTCATCTTGAGAATAGGCTGAGGAAAAAAAAGGTTTTTCATACTGCAATGTGTAAATGGCAAATACTTTCCAGCATGTGCTTATACGATAACAGTTTCTGCAGCCTAAAGAACTTTTTAGCCAATCAAAGCAATCATCGGTTAAAAAAATGGTCATTGAAGCAATCGCCAAGGAAGATATAAGAATTCTTTTGAAAAAGATTGCAGCATAAGGATAAGAGGGTAGAAAGAATCCAAACAGTATTGCTGCAATAAAAAAAATTAGCAAAAATGAGTTTCCTCGTGAAACGTTCCCTGTATAACGCTGTGAATATCCCTGTGAAACGCTTCTGAGTAAATGATCCATTCTTCCTCATCCTGGAGTTCTTTAGACGAAGACATTGGATTTATTCATCAGAAAAAAATACGGTGTACAATAATAATCAAATCTCCACCTTCTCAATTGAGAATAAAACTAAGCGTTTTAGCTCAAACATGCGACTAGCATCTGTTGCAATACGATGCACCGTCATTCAATTTCATTCTTGTCAAGCAGTCTCTAGCAATGAAAAATGTCATAATTCTCATCCATTCTACTGCTTCGACAGATTTGGCAGCCGTGCACTACTTTCTCGCTCCTAAAGTAAAGTCCTACCTCAAAAGTAATTATTTTAATTGCACTTAAGGAGATTCAAAATTTCGTAACATACTTCTGTAATAATTCTATTTTAAATAACTTTTTTTGGAATATTTAATTCGAAATACTCCGGCGGCAGTCTGAGGCGTCGAATATACTTAAAATAACTCCAATAATTTAGAAAATTCAATCGTTATTTTAAATAAAAAAATTCAAAAAACAAAAGGAAGAAATTATTTTTTAAAAGCAAGTGACTCCATTCTTCGAATTGTTCGAAATCATTCTTCCTTAGAAGTAATTATTTTGGGCATCCATTCACTTACTTTAAATATGTCAACCGACTAATAATTTATATCATATGCTGAAAAACAAAAATGGAAGTAAAAAAACAAATTCATCAGGTAAGGTTTATAAACAGTATTGGATATTGAAGAATGAAACTAAAATGATTAAATGTTATTGACAGATTTTGATGAATACCGAAAATTGCATGTATATCTTAAAAAAAAGCTTTTTGAATTTTTTTATCCAAAGCTAAAATCAAAAGAATAGTCGAAATATCAACTACATTTTAGCAACGTAAAATGTTATTAATTTTCCTTTTTCTGAACGTATGTTTTCGGCATTTTTAAAGCGAAATTTTTCAAATGATTTTACTAAAGCATTGACAAAGGTAATAAATTTCCAGCAATTCCAATTTAATAAATGCCTACTGTGAATTGTAAAGAACGAACAAACTATTATATTCAATACAGGTTTCCAGCAATCTTCTAGCTTTTGCATTTATGCAGATAATTTTACAGGTACCAAAAAAGGGAGAAATACACATGGATATTTATCGTGGTAATCAGTAATCCAGTCCTGATCTGTTCTGATGTCAAATCACTTTTCGCTAATATTAACTATTAATCTTTTTTGATTATTCATTTATTAGGGATTTGCCTTGCTAATTAATTCAAGGGCTGGCCAGATCAGTAGATAACTATATCCTTGTCTAATTAACACACGGCTCTCGAAAGCTGAAATTTTTGACTGTGTATTGCATTGTACTATTTAAAACAGAGTTTGTAATGTTTAATTATGTTAATCTAACAGGTCATTACGATTTAGATCTTTCCTGACATTTCTTTTTTCGGTTTATCTACCAGAATGCAAATAAGGTTTAAAAGTATTTAAGGTAAAGTTATTCGGATTGTAAGACAGAGTGTGTTTCTCCCTCTCGAGACCACGTTGCTAGGTTTGGCCAGTTCTAATAAGATTTAATTCTTCCGCTTTCATTGTAGTTGCCAACGTTTAAATTATTACGCTAGTGTCAATTTTAAGACACCTTCGCGTTAAATCAATTGTATAGCTTTTAGCTACTAGACTTAGTTTTAAATCTTGAAACTGATTGTTAACCATCTGTTAAGGTCATTGCAAATTTTGTGTACCTCCTAATTATATTATCCATTTGCAACTGGGAATTTAATGGGAAAATATTTAACATTATTGTAATGTATGTGAAATGTTGGGCCAACGCCTAGTGCGAACCAACTGTAAATGCAATAGACACAGTAGGGCGACGAAGCAATATCTGTGAAATCAGCGACGAAGGTCTGGAGTTCTGTCAACTTTTCCATGTCCCTGTTGCTATTTCTTTAAGTTACATCGCCAAAAGTGGTTGTCTGATTTTGTCAAGCATAAGACGTGCAGTTATGTTACAGTTATGACTTAATAAAAAGGTTTGTTAAAACTTCATACAACTTTACAGTTCTTGTCAGGCACAGAGATAATTCACTGTACGTCTGCGCTGAGTTTGGACTTAGTTTATGTTACCAAAGTACAAACTCTATAATTTAAATCAAATCATATTAAATATGCAGCTAGTTTTACATCCTTATTCTAAAAAAAGTGCTTTAATTCCCATTTTTGATAGCTAGGCTGATATTGGATGATACTGGCTGATATTGATGTTGGAAAATGCCTTAATATCATTAAGGTTTGAACTCTAGTTACTCAGTTAAGAATTTTAGAGTTTGCCAACAAATTTTACTTATATTTTTCATCTCTCAGCAACATTATCCTCTAGGCCAGCTTTTCTCAATCTGTGATCTGTGAACTACAAGTCGTCCTTGAAGCTTATCATTACGGTCCTCCTAGGTTTCCAAATAAAATAAAAAATTAAATCCGGGGACTTAGTTTCAAGGTTAGTTGCGTAAAACAGAGAATATTTTTACCATTTCCAACCTTAGAAGATTTTCTTAGTAGAAAATGATACCGTTATTAGGAAAGAATTATGCACAGAGACTGATATATGTTCACATATTGAAACTCTGAGGTCACAATAGCTTATTTCCCAAGTGTCCGCCGTTCGCCGAAAACATTGCGGAACAAAACGTCGTGGAGAAAACAACGCAAGGCAAAAACTTCGTAGTACAAAACGTCGTGAGAGAAAAGAAAGCAAAGAGAAAACATCGCAGTTATAAAACACCGTGATAACAAAATATCGTCGTCGAAAATAAAGCGGATCAATAACTTCGCAGTTTTAAAACATCGTCATCGAAAAAATCGTGGTAACACCTACAAATAAAAGCACCTACAAATCATCGCATAACGATAATATCGCAGACATGCGTTTTTTAGGCTTTACAAGTTGTAAATGAATATTCGCCAAATGTTTGGAACGCAGAAAATAAAATGGAACTTGTTTATTCTTATATTTCATAATTTTGAATTAAACTAATAAATTTTTGCTGAAAACGAAGTTAAGCATTTAAAAACTGAAAATGAATAGAAAGTTAATGCAACTTGTAGCATTTAATAGAATTTTAAACTTACATAATTAACTAATAAAAGTCAGAAGCAAAGTAAATTAATCTTTATAAAGTTTTACTGATAAATTAACAATCGTGAAAAATAATCTGATAATTAATTAAACAATTCTTATAGTGTCATGCAGTTAGTTATCTTCGCTTGTGAAAACGTTTTCAGAATATACTTTTCATGTAATATCATTAGTAAAACTTTATAAGAAAGATTAATTTATTTATATCCTTTATTAACTATGTATGCTTAAAATTATATTAAGTGCTATAAGTTGCATTAATTTTCTGTTAATTTTCAGTTTTTAAATTCTTAACTTCTTTTTCGGCAAAAATTTATTAGTTTAATTCAAAATTATGAAATATAAAAATAAAAATGTTCCTTTTTTTTGTGCTCACAGATCATCTCTTGTAAAGCCTGAAAAACGCATGTCTGCGATGTTATCGTCATGCGATGATTTGTAGGTACATTATTTTCGACCACGATATTTTGTACTACGATATTTTAGAACTGCGATGTTTTCTCTCTGCTTTCTTTTCTCCCACGATGTTTTATACCGCGACGTTTTCGCCTTGCGTTCTTTCCTCCGCGACGTTTTCTTCCGCGATGTTTTTGTCGTGACGTTTTCGGCTGTAACCGGTAAATATAGCGAATTTTCATGGATTCACTATCCTTTCCGTTGAGACATTGAAGGTAACAAACTGTCATTGAACAAAAGGGGTCAGTTAATTGAACTCTCGAATTATGGGCGACTAAAACTGGAATTCCAAGCAGAAAGTATTGTTAATTTCTGTAACTCATTAGCATGAAAAATGAATATACGGAACTGTAGAATGGTGATTTAAAATTTATAATTCAGTTGCTTCTAGTTATATGTGCAAAAGGATTTTCATCACTAAATTAAATAAAAACGAAGTACCCAAAATCGACTTCATGGACGTACCGATCTCAAGCTTTTAAGCATACACCCAAACAAAAATAGTTGTGAAAGTATGGGCAGACACATCCATCTAATTAATGTGAATACCAAAATTAGTTTAGGAGAAGAGGTTTATCCATATTCTAAAACCCTTGAATTATAAAAAAAAGAATATAAATTTATTTCTATTAATTTAATTTACTTAATATCAATATAAAACTGAGTTAATATTTCTTATTTGTTCCTTACGTGCTCCGCCATCTGGCATTACACAAAAAAGGAAGGATGCCCCACTGAGGACATTTTAAGGAAAACTGTCTCGTATCCACGTGACACACGGGGAAAACCACAAAAACGCCCATCCAGCCAGCCCGTTCGCCAGGACAAAACTACCATTGGTCAGTGGCTTTTACTGCTCAGTATTTGGTGGGCTAATTGACGTTACCTGTTAATGTTATTTTACTGTGTTAGTGTCTGTGTTTAAGCCTCCCTTCTCCCCAGTCTCTCTTTAAAAACGGGGGTATATAAGAAATATTTTTCCTCCTTTTCCCCATGCCTCCGCGATGCAAAGAAAGCACATTCGACGCGTAGTTGGGAGGTTTGGAATTTAAATCCCGACTAAGGTAATGAGAATTTATTCAGCTTCCTGGCTTCGATGAAAAATTCTAATTCTTCTATTATACTTGTATAATAAAAACAAATTTGAGGTTTGATAAAAGTGTTTAAAAGGAAGAGGTACCTTTCCAGCGTAAAACGTATACTTATTCAATGTCAATAGAAAAATCTGCTATTTTTAATTGTGAGAACTATTAACTCGTTTATATGTATATAAAATGTGAGCTAAACAGGAATGATAAATATTCCAAACTCCATGTAAGTAAAATTTTTATGAAATATTAAATGGAAGAAGAAAATCTTACGTATTATTCAAACGAGAAAACATCCATAAATCCGTATTTTTAGATGTTTTCAAGTAATTCTTCGATATTTTCTTCTATATCGGAGTGATATGCATGCTTTGCAAGTTGAATATAAGAGAATTATTATGTAAAAGTCAGTAACGTGATTTCCCCAATGTTTAATAGTATTTCTTATCCTTAAGCCCATTTTTCTCGAAATAACAATTTTGCAGATTTGTTGTTTTGAAGTGATGCGATGATATATTTCTTATCTCGTTTTACGGAAAATCAAAATAATGTTAAATATTGGCTTATTAAAGGAAAATATACTTTTTTTTAAGAAAAAAAAATGTTCTTTTGTTTAAGAAAAGGAAAAGAGAAACATACGCGATTTCAGTCTATAAGTTGCTGCAGAATTTATCTTTGATTTTTTTTGACATAGTCGTTTGTAGATAACTTAAACTAGAACAAATTTTGGGGAATGTATAAGGTATATTTCCCGCCTTCTTCCCTGCCTTCGTGGTGTGGTCAGCACTCTCGACGAGTAACCGATAGATCCGTGATTCGCTTCCCGGCGAAGGCGTTTTTCATTCTTCTGCTTCCAAAAAATCCTAATTATTCTACAAATTAAGTAATTAAGGTCTGAAGTTTGAATGCCTTTGATTAATTGCAGAAATGGATTGTTTCCCTTAAAATAAATAATTTTCACAAAATATCAATTTGCAAATAGCAACGGTACAAACAATAGAAGCTGACTCATAAGACAATAACTCTTCATCAGTAATCATGTGCTTAGAGAAAAGTATCAAAGTGTTAATAAAAGTTACACATTTGTCGTTATTTAGAGGCCTTAGAGTTTGGAAGGAAAAGAACAATGTGTCTGACAATTAATTTTTAATGACATATTTTTTTAACTTTTTTATATACGTAAGCATGAATATTATTTCGAGGCGATTCATGAAAGTTTTCATTTTTAATAACTGAAATTTTTAACATTTTATTATAATTAAAAAGCCAGTAGATGCTCATAAATACTAAGCTCATAATTAATTTACTTACGTATGTTAATCTCAAACTAATCAGCGTCGAAGAATAATACCAGATTATGATTCCTTTGCTTGTATTTGATAGGCCCAGGTTTTCGTAAATTTGTTGATGATGCTTTCAGAATATATAATACAGTTCAGAAAAAAACTTAAATATATCATTAAACATTGGATAAATAATGGAATTCTTTAGCCACTAATAACCTTATAAAAGGATTTCATTTCACGCAAATACATTACCCTCCCCAATACACTTTACGGAATTCCGTCTTAGATAAAATTACCCCTAAACTCTCGATATCTTTTGTCGGATAAAATTCTACTTCCTTATTTGCTTGATCTAGTAATTAAAGAACAACGCCTCCTTCAGAAGCAATATCTTCGAATCAGTCCTCTATCTGAAGTATCCGCGAATTGTTTTCTTTATTTCGGGAAAACTGAATTTTATGGTTTGAAGCAAGTGTTTGGGGAATAATTCCAGAGAAGGAAATAGTTATTGTTAGGGAAATATTATAGGCAGTTAAGCCATATACTTTTGTTTTAATTATTCATTGGTTTATTATTTTCTGCCCTGCCTTCCTTAGCATTTGATGGAAAAATAATTACTTCGTTGCTTAATGTATTAGCAATTAACAAGAATCAAATATTTTTCGCATATTATGTGTCTTGTAAGTTTTAAGATAAGGTAAAGTAATAAGTGTAAGGTAAGTATGAGATAAAAAGCTTGTAAGCTTTTTTATATTTTGTCAGGGAAGGTGAGGTACCTAGGAAGCTTAAAATAATTCATTTTCCTTAATATTTACCATTTTAGCCGGAAAGGGAGTACTAGTCTTAAAATGGCATTTTGCGTTGGTTCACGATAAACGGAGTATCACTTTTCAAATTGTTGCCACCGAATATTATTTTTTGTATTATTTTTAAAGAAATTAAGGAATGAAGAATTTGCATGTACGTATGTAGTTTTCTCGCATTCTGCAAAAACCGACGGTACCAAGAGCCATCAAATTTTAAGAAATTTTTGATTAACAACCTCAACGATTTAAAGCGAACCCCGGCAACACATTTCTAAATACAACTCTTTCATCTCCAACGCACGAGACTATTCGACGCCATTCGGAAAAAATGCAAGATTTACCTTTCGATTTTAATTAACAAACTCGACTCTATGAAAGAAATGTGTTATTACCGTCGAAAGTAAAATAGGCTTACCTACCCCGCACCAGTATGTTAGCGTTTAGTAAAGATTAAGATAATTTCAAATTTAATCTGAAAGATTATCTATATATATAAAGAAGAAGGTCTGTTTGTTTGTTCGTTAATAACTGAGTCACTATTAGTATAGCTATCGTCACCAAACTTTCTACAAATCTTTTGGGCTCTGGAAAAGGCCGACGTTCACTTTTTTTCAAAAAAAAAATTAGATAAAATCAGAGATATTAATTAAAAAATAAAAATATGTATTAATTAAAAATCAGAGATATTAATTAAAAATTATAATTTTCACTCTCATTTTCCCCAGGGGCAAAACTTGCCACTGCTAGCTTTCAAATCCTAAACTTTGTTAATAACAAATTTGTAAGCTTTATGATTGATGAAATGAAAACAGCATTGCCAAACATTGAATACATTATTCCCGATTCCAAAAATTCGCGGGAAGCCATTTCGACTATTCTCATCTTCGTACGACTTTAATCAGCCGAAATATTAATTAAAAACTCTGAAAGTGCTAAGTTTCGCACTCATTTTTCCGAGTGACAACAGTCTCGCGCGTAAGAGATAAAAATGCTTTATTTCGAAAAGTGTTGTTTTCACATCATAGAATTTGTTAATCAAGTAAGTTTTTCAAAATCTATACATGTGTCTGTTTGTATTTTTGTTTGTTTCTTCGCTTTATTGATTTCTGATAAATTATGATAAATTTTTGCCCCATTCGACTAAAATGGAATATAGATGAAATATTAGACGGAACTTGAGATTTTACGCCCATTTGATTAGAAAGGGGAAAATCATTAAAAGTGTATGCCTTTGTAGCTGATATAATGAGAGAAAATTAGTTAATTTTTCTACCGAAATTTTTTATGTGGGTTCCATATCGCATCAAAATGTATGACTTGAATCGTAATTTTTGCATCGTTATTAGAGAAGGATTACAGCGATATTGTTTCTCTGTTCTTAAATACATTACTGTCAATCTAACTTAACTGACGTCGGGTATGTCCGCCACTTAAGTAATAAACTAAGGATTTAAAAGCAACAAAAACATTTTCTTCTACTTTTTAATGGGATTAATTCAAATATGGATTTAGTGTATTAAAACCATGAGAGGCTTAATTAGAATTATTCAATATTTTTATGAAAATGCACTAGCTGGAGTCATTAAAATCATTATTAGCCCAAAGGGCAATAAAGGGAGCAATAGCAACGTTGTACAGAAAAAAAAATTTCATCTCCAGCGCGTGAGACTGTGTATCGGAAATTCTAAAGACATTTTAAAATTATTTTGAGATATTGCTCTTGAACTGAGTTTTATGGTTTAAGTGCGAAGAACATGATATTTAGTAAATAAAGGTAACACACAAAATGTTAAAGAAAAACGCCCCTTTGGACGTAATTTAAATTCTGAAAACTTTCATATTTTTTTAATACTTTTTCCCTAGCCAACTGCTAGCTTTTATAAAAATAATATAGTGAATACAAAACATGTACTACAACCTCTAACATTCTATCAAAAATTTTAAAGATATGCTGTATTTAAATATTTCGTAATTTTGCTCTTGAATTGAATTTTATATAGCGTAAGTGCGAGGAACGTGATATTAAATAACTAAAGTTAACACATAAAAAGTGAGTAATAAAAATTTAAAAAATAATAAAAAAAGGAAAGTCTGAAAGGTTTCAGATTTTAAATTACATCCAAAGGGGCTTTTTTTAACATTGTGTTACCTTTATTTACTAAATATCATGTTCTTCGCACTTAAACCATAAAATTCAGTTGAACAGCAATATCGCAAAATAATTTTAAAATGAGTATATCTTTAGAATTTCCGATACACAGTCTCACGCGCTGGAGATAAAAATATTTTTTCTATGCAACGTTGCCATTGCTCGCTTTGAAATCCTTGAGTTTAAAATACAATAACACGCCGAACAAATATCAATTTAGAAGTCAAATAACAAAAATCAGCATTATATTTGCAAATTTTCACAGGACTATTTTCGATGGTTTTACCGAACCAGCATCCTCAGCTGCCAGAATTAGGGTCGTTAACTAGAACAGAAAGATTTTTTTGAATGTGAAATTTCTCTAGAAAATCCAGTTCACCAATGGAAGATGTTTTTTGAATAATTTTGGCAGCAGAAAAATTGAAAGTCGACAATGTTGGGCGACACAAGACTTCTGTGTTTCCTTTTTTCTAACATATGCCTCATGTTCCTTAACGCGAAATTTTAAGGCTCTCTTTGTTTGGCCAATGTAAATTAAACCACACTGGCAAGGAATCCTGTAAATTCCCCAGGAATTCATATCAGGGATGGGGTCCTTGAGTATGGAACTCGGAATTTTATTGATATGAGAATAAACGGCCCGAAAGTTAAATTTCTGTAAAATACGTGAAACGTTGTAGCTAATTGATGGAAAGAAGAAACTGACAACAGAATTTTTATAATCTCCTAAAACAAGAGTCTACCTTTTGGTGTGTTGAGATGAAAATTTTTTAACTGCTTGTTTAATAATGCTGTGTGAAAAGCCCCTGTCAAAAGCTTTTAAATAATTTAGTTCTTCATCGAGGGATAGTTTGAAGGAGCAAACTTGAAGAGCACGGAAAACATAGGAATAAAATGAAGCTAACTTTTGTTTAGTCGGATGACATGATTTGAAGTGTGGTGGAAGGCAAATCAATGAAGGTTTAAGGTAAACCGTAGTACTGAAGTTGGATGTGTTACCTGTGACCAGAATGTCGAGAAACTGAAGAGAATTGCAAGTCTCAAGTTCAAAAGTGAACTGAAGTTTTCGGTGAATCAATCCTATTTCATTTCCCTAGAAATTGCTAGTTATTTGGTGTTTCGTAGCTTTTCCATGCGTAATATGAAAACGAGTCAGTTCCTTTTAGAATGTTCTCCGCGAAGATATCCCTCCCATCAGGAAGACAGAACTCATTTAATTTATTCAAATAGATTAAAGAAACAAGAAAGTCACAGAATGACATATTATCAAGATTTGAGTGCAACAGATAACATACTTGATATATACAGACTTTCTCTCCATCGCACAACATTATTCATATTTTATTATTACATTAAATATTTTCAATAACTTTGAGAAATTATTTGTTTGATTTTTTAAGTACGTTACATTTCTTAAATTTCCTGTGTCCTAAGTTGATCCATTAATAGCTAGTTTCCTACAGTTTGGGAAAAGTTGCTCTCAAAAAAATTACCTTTCCTAATATCTTTACCTAAGCTTCTCCAAACTTCAGTATAAAATTGCAAGATATCAAATTGCAGGGTAGGTAATGCAGGTATCCTTGAAGTGGACAGTTACCGAAGATACTGAACTGCGTATCTTAAATTACTCTGGGATGACGGAAGCAATCATATAGAAAGACTGGAGAACTATTTGATAAACGTGAACTGAATTAGCCCAAAGATTTACCGTTTACGCACCAGTTTTTTTTTAAATTACGTAATACAGATTTCTAAAATAATCACGATTCTAGTGAATTTGATTTTCATTTCTTTGAATTTTGAAATATTTCCTACGGCTGTTAGTAATCTAATATGTATACAGAAATCTTCTGCTGAATCTCCGCTCGCTTCCGATACATTTTACAGAGAGTGTTCTCTTTTTGATTTCGAATTGAATAATTTGAATCGTCTCCAGTGAGTTACCATACTAGAATTGCTACTTGTAATTCCTAACAATGTTTACATACATATCGAAATATTACCTGCTCAGGAAAACTAAATCTAATTGGATTTTTTTTATTTTATATTATATTGTCGATACAATGGCACTTGTAGTTACTGAAAATAACGCCAAAACTTTTAAGTACATTATATATGTGATACATATGCAATGTAATTTTTAGTGAAGTACACGTTTACCTTCCTTTCCTTTTACAATAGTTGTTGTTATCAAGAATTAAATATTTAGTTAAAAATTTACCATCCTCTCTTTAAAGCTATAAATTCGTGTCACAGAAGTTTTCAGATACTACTTATATTACAAATGAAATTATCTGTGCTAAATATAATACCTACATTTATGATATTATTTGCATGTAATGTGTAATATCTGAAAACTGGTTTTCGAGAATTTTTCAGTAAAGGTTTCTTAGAATTTGTATTATTATTTCAACATTTTATTATAATTATTTTCAAGGCAACAGCTTTGACTACAAATATGTCCATCTATTCTAAATGCGCCCCAGAATACGTAAAATCTATTAGCGAAATTGGTGAATTGGTTCATTATCAGAATTTACAGTGTTTTACCCAATAAATATATCATTAAAAGTATGACAGAGGTTTGGAAGTAAAGAGGAATGGAGAGAGAATCGCAGAGGTATTTTACAAGACAATAAAATATTAAGTAAAATAAATAAAATAACTGAAGACTGAATGGTCTCATTCTATATGATAGCAATATAGTGGTCCAATGGTAAGTTAAAAATTCTACGTCACTGAAAGAGCAGAAAGCTTTAGTTTTCTTTCTCAGATTTTGCGAAAAATAATAAATATGGGCATCAGAGTGATGTAATGTTTGATAAGAGAAACTAATTTAGTATATTTTGTCAATTTTTAGCGCACTAAAGAATCAAAGAAGAATTTCGACGAATGTTGGTTA
>KK118366.1:17637-42507 GCA_000611955.2 Stegodyphus mimosarum | reverse complement strand
GAGCAATATAAATGTATACAGATGCTCCGAAACTATCTGATAAAAACGTAAAGGCAGATAGAGGAGAATGACAGGAGCAAATTTTCTAACAGCGTGTGCGCCGAAATGTCTTGTTGAGGTGATAGGCGTTGAGCTGGTGTAAATATTTATTCGCCGTGCGGTTTTGAGCAGTATGCGTCGCTACTCGAACGCGAAGCTTGCCGATGGAAGTTTTATCTACGGGGCAGCTCCTATAACGGAGCAACAACTAAAGAAGAGATAAAAGGACGGTTCTCTGGAGCAGCAGCTCCTTTTCCATCTGTAGCCCTACAGATAAAATGCGTGTCAGCGATCCACCCTTTTGAGTAAAGATTTATATCGCTTGAAACAGCACGGGGAATGACCATTCACGCCAGCGAAACGCTTTTATCTCCCGCTCAGTAGCGCTCCATACCAAATCTACGCACTATTTGGCCACACATATTTCATTACAAAATTAATTTTATTTCTGTCCCTTTTATGTGCCTTTACATTTTCGACCGTTAGCTACTGTTTCTACCGTTAAAATACGTTATCGATATTCTCATATTACTTTTACTTTAAGCTATATTACTTTTGAATTATCAGATAACCCTACAAAAATTTATTAAAATACTAATATTTTTCATTTTTAAGTAATATAAATAGTATTACGAGTTGATTACAAGCTAATAATAAACTCTGCGAAAGTTTTCAAGAACACGAATTCCGAAAGATGCTATCAATAAGATGTCCATTTTGAAAAATTCATATTAATCGATAACTTTCACAATATCCTGCACAGAAATACATGTCATTTAATCTTTTAACATCAGAAACATTTTCTGAATTGATACTTTATTATTAGTTCTATACAAATGCAAACATTTCCCTTTTCAGTTTATGCACAGCATCTAAATTTGACCTTCGGTTTTAACACCAATTAGCTTGGTCAAATTTTGTCGCACGTAGAGTTCATACTTATTGTGTTTTATTTCTTATCACGAATAGGAAAACTCTCTAAATATTAGTGTAGCATCCAATGGTTGCGAAAATAAAGGCCAGATAAAGACTTTTGTGGGCTCAGTGTATAAAGGAGGCTTTATCTACTTCAATACAGTAATTTAGTTAAAGTCTTAAAAACTTCAATGCATGATTGCATAAATTTGTATTAAGGTTATTTTTCAAATAATATTTTAGTCTCATAATTAATTTATGTCAATTTTGGGAAGCAGTGTGAGCAAAGCGCCATTGGCTAGTGTTAAATCAATGCGGATTAGTAAACTCTCTATAAACTAATGAACTCGTAATATGGCAACATTTCAGTAAACACTTTACCTTCGTGTATACAGTTTTAAATAATTCTTCCTTTCCCAAAACATTGCCTGAACACTCAATATCGCTTCAGTGCCTGGCTGTCTCAAGCAATCCAATAACAATAGAAAGACCTCCCCTATTGAATCGTAACACCAGTTGCGTGCCAAGCTCTTGTAAGTGAAGTTTCCAAGAATTGTTTTTGGTCCAAGTTCCCAAATCCCCGTTCCGTGATTGGAAGCTATGACTTCTGCGGAAGGCTTTGGCTCATAACTCTATGGAGAGGTAAAGCGTACGTTAATCCTCATAAAGGGGACTAGGGGAAGGGGATTGTGGGAGGAAAATAATGGAAATCGAGTCTAGGTAAAGGGGATTAAGGAGAACTGGATGGTCGACAGAGTCTTATATTTTGACATTCTGATTGGATATAAAGGTGACTTTACTGGATGTTTATGTGAGTTATGGACTATTGCAACTGAGAGATTCCGATTTGGTTCTGCTTCAATGCACTTAAGTACAATACAAATTTATAACTAGCTTAAAAGGGTTGACAAAGGTCTTTCTCTGCTGGTGGATAATCCCTTAGCCCCCCTAAAACGGTTATGGTTACAACCCCAGTATTCACGTCTATAATTCTTCTAGAAATATTCGTATTTTAAAGTTGTTAAGTTTTAAAGTAAAGACGAAAAACTGAAATATATAAACTCTGTAAGGCAGTAATCTCGAATAGCATGTGGGCAGAATGTACGTTTTGAAAATCGCTAACAGGACAGAATTTTTTTAATAAAATGATTTTTCTAAATAAAATAAAATTTTTAACTAAACTTTAAATTTTATTTCCAGAACAATTTATTGAAGCGCACATAAATAGTTATAATAATGACTCAAAGAAAAAAATTCAAGTTTATACTTATTTTCTGTCTGAAATTTAAAGCGTAGTTACCTGTAAGAAACTTCGCTATCCATTTGTAATTCAAACGTGTTAACAGATAAATATTAAATTTTCAGACTAATATTTAATTCAGATAATTCTAAAATATTGAATTAATTACTAACTAACTTACGTAAATTAAAATTTAACAAATCATGAAAACTTTCCGAGAGGGACAAAACTTGAGAATAAATAATGACAATCTATAATCTTTCTTTAGTCTATTAAATTTTTCTTTGACTCACACGAAAAAAATACATATATTTGTATGTCAATAATCACGAATTTCTTTATGTCTCACTGTAACTTTCGGCTACAATACCTCACGGCTTTCCGATTTCGATGAAGTCTGTACACTTGGAGAAAAATTACTAGAAACTATTTTCATCACGAATTATGGATAATCTCCAGCCAATCTGGTTCTGTTCTTATATTTATTAGTTTTCAAAGACAAAAGAAAATACTATTCACATATAAATGGATTCCCAAATAAAAAGCAATTATTCTTATTACAAAAATTCGTAACTGATAGCATTTACCTTTGGACAATTACGCATTAATTTTTACTGTTCTCTGGATTTTGAATGCTTAAGCTTCCTTCTTAATTTTTCGGGAAAGATTTATTAGCTAACACAAAAACAAGAATTCGGAGGTAAAAGTATTCCTTATTTCTTCTTATGTTCACAACTCATTACTCAAACGTAAAATTTTTACAATCAGAAAACGCATGTCTACGATGTTTATAGGTTTATCATACGATGATTTATAAGATGTTTTGCTTTTTACCACGGTATTTTGTATCACGATGTTTTAAAATTGCAAGGAATTCGCACCGCTTTATTTTTTTTCTTTTCTCCCTCGATGTTTTGTACAACGACGTTCTCCTTTGCCTTGCGTTCTTTGCGACATTTTCATTCGTGGTGTTTTTCAAATGATCTGTATTGAGTGGTCCGTTAAATTAAAATTTTCTGCACCGCGTACTGAAGCTATCCTTACCTCTTTCAGCTATTAAAATTGAGAAATGGCTTCGGAAATGATGAAGATTTGACGAGCTCGATGTGATATCATCAACATTAATACTGTAGATGTACGCAATATGTTACCATATGTTCGGGTTAATTTTTAACATAGCTGTATAGATGTTTCAAAATCCAAATTACTGCCTCGTCATTTTCTCTATAGCCCAAATATGCATTTACTGAAATGTAATTTATTTTTTTACTTGTCTTGTTTTATTTCAGTCAAGATCGTAATCATTCACAAAATAAATAAGTAAACAAAAAAATATGTGCATTTACGAAACACAGAAGTGTAATGCACAATTTTTTCTGCAAAATTAGAGAAAACTACTTTTTATGCCTCATGACTGTTTGTAACAATGAAAATAAATTACTAAAATTCCTTTTACTTCCTTGTACGAAGTAAAAAAGACGTATTGTAATTGCGAAAAATTTCGAGTATCATATTTTAACAAAAATATGCATTTTGACCGCTATAGAATGCAATTTAACGATGTTTTTGAGTGACATCTGTACGTTAGACCGAATAAAGGTCTCATTTTCCCCAAGAAAATTATAAAACTGATTTAAAATGGATTTTAAATGGATTGATTTTTTCATGGCGTCTGTGCGTACGTACGTATGTATAAATGTACGTAAGTATGTATGTATATTTCTATTTCAGATAATCCAAAAACGAGTAGCATCAGAACGTGGAAAATTTGTATATAGGACTGTTTACAGCATGTAGATGTGCACTTCCCATTTTGGTAGCAATCGGTAGCACCAAAGATATATACATATCCACTCACTGAGCCGAGTAACAGAGGGGATATATAGACTGCCCGACATTGAAAATGCAATACCAAGAAGGAGTGGTCAGAAAGCGATGAAATTTGGACAAAAGACAGAGACAGCAAGCAGCAATAAGTGATCTTTATTTCCAAATGATAGTCAGATTATAGAGCGAGAACAGCGTCGGCTCAGTAGAATGTAGGACCACCGTGGACAGGAAGAAACACGTCTAGGCATAGAGTCAATAAGTGTGCGCATGGTGCCTTAAGGGATGGCTCTCCATTCCCTTTCAACCATTTGCCACAGTTCGTCTTCTGAACGAGGCAGGGGCAGAGTCTGCAAACGACGTCCAATCACGTCCCACACATGTTCGATTGGTGACAGGTCAGGTGCCAGGGAAGCATCTGTATACCTTGCAGAGTATGTTGGCAGATGCGAGCACTGTGTGGTCGGGCGTCATCCTGCTAAAAAATTGCATTAGGCAGCCCCTGAAGGTAGGGGATTGCCGCCGGCGCAGTACATTATCCAAGTATCGTTGGGAAGTCATAGTGCTCTGAATACGAACTAGACGTGACCTGGAATCGTAGGCAATAGCGCCCCAAACCATTATGCCACGTTGTCGCCCGGTGGGGCGTTCCACAGTTAATGTCGGATTAGATCTGTCTCCACGTCGACGCCACACACGTATGCGACGACTGTCACTGGATAAACAGAAGCGTGACTCATCTGAGAACATGACGTTTCGCCATTCTGTCATCCACATCGCTCCAGTCCGGCACCATTCTAAAAGTTGGCGTCTATGCTGTGAGGTCAATGGTAGTCTTCTTAACGGACGCCGTGAGTGCAGACCACGTTCACCCAATCGACGGAAAATGGTTCTGGTCGACACGGGAATATCCAGGTTATCTTGCACATGCTGCAGAATCGCGGTACAAGTGACTTGCGGGACCGCCACAGCTTGTCGGCGGATGCGTCGATCCACGCGTGCTGACGTCACTCTGGCTGCACTTGCACCCCTCCTTCTTCCCACATTCCCTTGTTCCAACCGTGTTCGCATTGCCGATGCACCGTGCTCGCATCCATGTGGGTATCAGCTGCGATTTGACGTAAGGACCAACCCGCCCTTCTCAGTCCGATCACCATACCCCTCGTAAAATCGTCTATCTGCTGGAAGTGCCTTCGTTGACGGCGGCCTGGCATTCTCTCCTATTACACGTATCCTACGAGACAAAAAACCAACTTTCTTCGATAATTCGTCTGGCAGATATAACGACACTTATATTTCTCATTCTGCACGTTCCTTCCTTTATATCTTACTTCACGTGCGTCGGAGAGCTGCGTGTTTCACATCGTTCGCATAACTCAGTGTTGTGCGTCTACTCTAAAATTTGCATAAATTTCTGACCACTCCTTCTTGGTGTTGCATTTTCAATGTCGAGCAGCGTATATCCCCTCTGTTACTCAACTCAGTAAGCTCAGTTTCTTTAATCTTATATGTTTGTAAATTGATCATTTTTTTCTTTAAAAATGATAATGTTGTTCTGGTTAAGGTCTTTACGCCTTTAATTCACCTGCATTTTATTTTTATTTTATAACTTTTTTATCCATTTTAATCAGTTTTATAATCAGTAGAATTATCAACAGCTTAAAAATTGTTAAAGTGCGGCTAAGCCTAATTTTTGGCCATAGCAGCCATATTTATTTACATTTGAATAGCATAATAGTGGATGTGTTCCCAATCTAGAGAAATTTAGCTTCGCAACAACAAAGTAACGTCTTCTTTTATAATTGCGAATTAAATTATGCTTTATCCATTCTGGAATTATTATTTAAGTTATTAGCTTGTTTATGAGTGGAAACTGTAATTTTAACTCTAAAAATTGTTTTTTAATTGTTTTCACTGCACTTGGTGTTTTATGTTTTTCTATATCTTTCAAGTTTTAATGAAGATATTTTGAATTTTTATGTATTTTTTCTTTGCCGCGAAATGAGAACTGAATTTATTAGTAGTGCATGCGTATTAGGTAAGCGACGCTGAATCGTCTGCGAAAAACTGTTTCTTTTTTATTTGTTTAATTTCTTTTACACATCGTTTTAGATTTATTGTAGTATTTGAATACAACTTGTGGTAATTCTTCAGACGATATAGTTTTTGTGCACTCTGAATTATAAAATGAATGCGATGTAGCGCCGAACTGTTGCTATGGTAAATAAATATAGTGAACTTTAAACAGTGCATTTATTCTGTTATGCTGTATGTGCTATGGACGAAATAAATTTAATTCAAAATTCGTTAACTGTTAATTCAGTATTTTTAAATGAAATGCAGGAAAATTACTTATAATTTAATATTTCGTACAAGGAAGTCATGTGGTGTACACATGAGATTTTTTATAATGTTTATATTAGCGAAACGTTTTAAAACGACTGAAATTGATTTTTCTTTGACTTGGCAAAAAAAAGGTATCCGGAAAATTGGTACCCGAATAATTGGAGTTTTACTATGTTGTTTAACCACGGAAAGCGCGACAAGTTGATACTCACCAATTGTTAGCAGTAAAATCTTTGAACATAAGTAGTTCGGCCAGGATTTGACCAAAACGCCTATGAATGTTTATCAGGGTTTAATTACTGAAATTAGTAGTACCGGTACTCTGACATGTCTATGGTAATCGCAAACTTTCATACAAACTGTATACAAACAAAATAGGTGAACAAAATTAATTAATAAATTAAGTTAAATTTCTAACTAATGTTCGAAATATTGAATAAAATATCAAAGATAATTTTTTGAGGGTCTACGGTTTTATTCAAATGAGTGAAACTTATCGGAGTGGGGTTTCAGTTGAATTCCTCGCGGTTTATGCCTGCGGTCACGACTGGAGTAGGAAAGCAGTAATTTCATATAATAATTCACTGCGTAATTTTTCTACAATTTGAAAAGAAATACCCATTTTACGTATGCCAGAAAAAGCTTCTTAGTATAAAAGTTAATGGTCACTCGCTGAATAAAATTTATTCGAGAAGGACATAAATTCAATGGATAAGTTATCCAGAGACCTTGTAACGATTTCGTTAGACTCGTTACTTCTTAATTTCCTTTTTACGGGAGCAGTATTCCAACCCAACTCGAAACCATAACCCAGAAAAGGAGGAGATTATATAAAGAGAATTTTTTATTGAGTCAAGCCATGCCAAGAAGTCGTAAGAGACAGAATTCAAAGATTTACGCAAGCCATAAAGTTCTCAGACACAGTACCAAATAATGGTAACGCACTGAAGAGTCATTAGTTTCAATAAAATGACATATTGAAGCCGGAAAGAAGTATCCAACATTTTTGGTTCAATCTATCTTAGCAGCTGCTTCCCAAGGAAAGCGCCATTTTTTTTTCTACCTTAGAGGTTCCTTACTCAGAATTGCATTTTTATTCTAGACGTTACTGCACACCTTTTTTGTTATTACTTTTCTTGGGTTGGCTATTGTTTGCATTGCTGTTTGTTAGTTTTCGAATTTTGTCAAGTTTCGAACGACAAATGTGTGTGTATGTATGCGTGTACGCGAAATATTCGAACTCTACGCTAAGGGAAAGTATGATTTTTCTTCGGTTTTGAAAATAAAGTAAAGAATTTTTCAAATAAGCGTAGGGAAGAAAGTTTGTGCAATTTTTTTGAATAAAATTATTTTTTTCCTTTATATTTCTTTGGAGAACAGCTTAAATTTTTGTTGAAGAATTTCTCGGGATTTTCCGGTTTTAGTAAAAAAATGCTACGAAATGGAAATTCTAGACTTTATGAAAGCACTAGAGATGGATAAATAGTTTACCATCCAATGTTCGAAGACAAGAAAAAAAATAAATGGGGAAAAGTTTTTAAATTGATTATTTCCCAGAGTTTACTCATTAACTACTATTTTATTACAGTTATTGCGCGAAATCTCAGAAATGTTTAACGAAATTATATTTCATTCAGTTATTAAAGGAAATAACCTCTCTTATAAAATAAATTATATCAACAACCATGCAATTATTAGTATTCATCATTTATTCCGTAAAGATATTTAGTGCACATATGAGTCCTTTTGTATTTTTGTAAATTTCAAAACTTGTATAAATTAAATATTTTGCATAACTCTATTATAGCAATTACCATTTTAATAAAATTTATTTTAAAAATAATGTATTTTTATCAAAAAGTTATTGTTAATATTTACTGTTTATTGTAAAAAGTTATATTGAATATAACAGGGTTCTTTTAATTTCATAAAAATTGAAAAATTTTATAAAATGAATGCTTCCCATAGTTTACATAGCACTTTTATTTCGATGAGAAATGCAATGGAACATATTTTCAAAATAATTTATTTCAACAGAAATGCAATTATTAATACTATTAATATTTATATTTCGTAAGTAGATAATTTGAGCATTTCTGGGTTATTTTAAATTTTCCCAACTTCAAGTATTTACTTAATGATATTCTAATATCAAAAGTTACTCAAGGATATTCTCTAGGAAGTACGATGTATAAATGAATGACATAAGTTAATTTAATACTGAATGTCTACATTTGAAATGATAATACCGGTGTTTCTAAATAAAAAACTGCCAGAAAAAGTAGAGAATTTTCTGTAATTAAACAGTAACAGAATAGAAAATTTTCAAAGAAATTATAAATATACATTTACCGCTAAATTCTTCGCATACAGTATTAAAACAATCACATGTATATAATAATCACTCACTGTTTTGTGTGTTAATCTAATGATTATCAGTATTTTCTACAGATTTACTTATCCGAAATGTCTAGCAGTTTCATCTAATATTTGCTTCATTACAGTAACATGTGCATTATATTTCTATCTTTGTATCGCTTTTACGACTAAATACTTCGCTCTACGTTTTGAGATCGTTCATTCATAGGGTTTTGAAAATTAATGAATGGTTATGTAAAGTTTCTGCTCACCTAAGGAAAATGAATTTGAGAAAAGTTATATTAATGATTAAAAAACCCTCAAAATATTGATTAAAGTTTTAGAGCTATGAAATTATACGAATTTTATAAAGCGGAAAATTCTTTTTCGTATTTAAAAATTATGTTTAACTGCTTAAAGTTTATAAATTTTCTTTGGTATCATAAAGTGTAACCAAACTTCAGGCAGACTGGCAGCAAATTACCACTAAGTAACAACTGAAACTTGAGAAGGGCGTTAAAAATCCTTGATTTAAAACTAGATAAGAACAGAAAGCACACTTGGTGCTTACAACTCAGTCAATCACTTGTGGCGAGATATCTTAAAGCAAACGTCGGTCAAATATAAATTTTAATTTAAATAACTTTATAGCCAAAGGCTACGCATATCAGTTGACGTGAAATTGGCGTACATATCCAATTATCGGCAATTATAATGGAAGAACGAAACAAATCTTATCTGATCTAGCAACCCATAGCGGGGTCTTGAGAGGCAGAACACATTCTGTCTTATAATCTAAAAACCTCCCCTTGAATACTTGAGAACTAATTTGCGTTCGGAAGGTAGAACTGACAGCAAAAATCTAAATGATAAAATATCTGAATAATTAACATAAAGGAACCTTGCATGGCCCTTTTATTTACCGACAGGTAGATCCACCCAGAGAACGAGTGTTTAAAACCGCTAAATAGTGGTACTTCGACCGGCTTGGGTCCGAACCCAAGTGAACGGGTTTGGTGCATGGTCGATTTTCGTGTTTTTTCCTATGTGTAATATGAATACGAGCCAGTTTCTCAAAAATTCCTCCACGAAGACATCTTTCTTAAGCGGATAATCCTCGTTGCTTTGTCATATAAGCTAACCGACAACTAGCAATCAGTATTTGAGTTCAATAAAGGCGTTCCTCGTTTTCTAATAATTTACTGTTTACATTCTCTACATTATTTAAAATCAGGATCCTGTAAAACAGGGATGACAGAACTTCATATCAGTAAGAGCCGCATGTTGGAATTCCGGTGAGCTGAACAGCCGCAATTAGATCTTCCGAAAACTACGAAACCGTATTTACATTATTTTAAAAGCAGGAAACAAGTTTCTAATGGAAAGAAATGTCTGGTTCTGAATAATCAGTCAGTGAGGATTTACCTTCAATACGTGACGATGCGTCGAAGAAAAGTGAAGTTTTGTGGTGTCTTTGTTTTCTATAATTACAGCTTCATGCCATAAAAAAATACTCGTTTTTCAGTTTTTAAATACTTCAATTCTTCCGCCATACCTTCTTGTAAAGGTTTATCTATCATAACCGTCATCGGATTTATTAGAAATTCACAAATCTTTCTATTACCATAGATTTCTTATCATTTCAGACGTCGAATCAACTTCTGAATTATTTCTAATTTGTATCAAATTCTGCATGATAAATGTTTCTTATGCACTACATCCGTGTTTTGTTCCGTTCACAGCAATAGCGTAGCAATCACGGAGCAAGAGTGGACATCTGTCCCTAGATGCAATATCCAAACGGCGCCAAACTGATATCACGTTTGTGATATCAGTTTGGCGTGTGTGTCGTTTCACGTGTGAAGTCGTCTAGGTGATTTCTTGATTTCTTCTAGCCATATTTCACGAACTGACTCACTGGCACTTGCAGCGAATATGTTGAATTGCGTCTCCGTCCTTCCTTTTATTCTACTGTTGAGCTGCGAGCGTCGACATCACGCGTTTTGCGTACGCTCACGTCGCCTCTGACGTTTCGTTCCTGATATTCCCATACGCATGACGCTTCTACTGACTTACGTGTTCATTGTACTGATCTCCAGACCTCCTTTTCTGCAATTTCATGGCTATCTGCTAAATTTTTACATTGTTGTTTAAGTTTTGAACACCAGTGTAGTTCTTTCTTGTAGAGCTCGTTTTTGTGATTCTTTAATAACTACTCCACAACTTCATTGTTATCTTCCTAGTTTTGCTCAGAGACACAATATCATAGATAATAAAAGGAGCTCTAAATTCCCTGCATGCAATTAATTACCTCTGGTATGATTTCCTCTGGGCCGAATTCATGATCCTATAAGTCATTTGCTGCCAAACTTGTTAATGACAGTTCAGGTACGGAAAATATTAAAATGAAGTTCCTGAGTGTTAATTATGTGGTATAATTTGCCTCAAAACATATTTGAAAGCCATATGTTGTTGACTTGAGTGTTCGTAATTCAAATGTAATTTATTTGTTCATGAACCGAACTGTTCGTGGTGAGAGACTTAAATGATCTTAGGTTTCTCTGTATTTATTTCTTTTATAGAGTTGTATATTTTGTGATTCTGAATCGAACTACATTTGAACTGTGAAAAGAACTCCACTAGAGATAAGATTAGAAAGACTTCTAATGGGTATTGAGATCACTTTTTGTCGCCAAGTTTGCAACATTTGGGGATTTTTTACAACTTAGCCAATTTTGGGAAGTTTAGGAAAAATGGTTTTGCGAGGATGTAAGAGGTATTTTACTCGAAACTTCCAGAAGCCGGTGTAACACTATATAAGGACGCCTTCGACAGCCCGCTAGAGGTCATTTATTAGTTTTCAAAAAGAATACAATCCAAAGTGAGTTAACTGAATTGCCTTTTAGAGTTTGCAATGTGAGTGATACCTGGAATTTGAGATATTAAGAGTTAAGAGTTAAAGAGGTTTTGTGTTTTATCTGCTTTGAATTATTTACAGTTATTAATTTTTACTATGCATTATTATTTTCCCAATAAATTCTAAATGTCTTCATGCTCATCTGGAATGGTTATTTAAAGAAGCATGCACGAATCTAACAATATCCCATTCGCAGACATAATTTTTTTCGTCAACTGGTGTGCTATTACATCAGTGGTACGAGCCACAACATCGGTGAAACGATTATAAAAGTTCTAAAGAATAACAGGATATAGGACACTTAAAACAGTATCCTTAACAAATTCCTATAAGAAAAAGACTCAGGAAGTTAAATCCGAAGGCGATGGCCACAACATTATGGTGCCATCTTTTTGTATTGAGCATCCTATTCACCTTAGGGGCAAATTGTTATCGAGAAATGACATCTATAACAATCTATATAATCTATATGATATGGAACAATGCAGTTTTCTTGTTGAAAGAGGTAGTCGTCACTGTTTTCAGTCAACTGTTGCCTTGCCAGCTCACAAGTATGCCAGAGTAAATCCTTGGTGCCAACAAAGGTGGACACACTGAGTGTTTGTGAAATATGTAAAAAGGAACTACTGAGTTTACTTCAACTTTTAAATGTAGTACGTAGCTCTGAGTAACTCTGAAATTTTGTTAAGACAGAACAGACAATATGCGCTAAGAAACTGTTGTTTATTAGATACGTAAGTTTGAATATTATTATGTTCAGAGACGATAATTTGTGGCAATAGTTGAAATTCATCTAGCGTAAAATAACTTTTGAAAGAAGGCAAATGAAGCTGACGCGAAGACATTATCGTGCTGTGAATTTCTTTTGATTTTAATGTGGCTTTAAATCAACAATAATGTCTTCAACGCTTACATTTAGCATATGAAAATGAAGCTCCATCTCATATTCAGACTGTTTTTTGAATTCCTCTGTCAGCTCTAGTCTCAAAAAATCTGTCGGCCATACGAAAAATGTTGATTCATAATAATTGCTGTACTTATCAAATGATACAGAAGGAACTTAGCATTGGACCCACAGCTATACATAAAATCATTCTTTAAGAAGTGCATACGAAGAAATGAGTTAGAACAACCGAACAGAAAATAGAGAACACTAAAAACAGGACTGATCAAATTCTGTAAAGAAAGTCTAAAATTGCTTAATAATGGACACCGTATTATTTATGAAATCAAAACTTGTGAGGAAATGTACACAACATCTTTCTTGACGTTCAAACACGTCAAGGAAGTAAAGTACTGATCTCTGAAGATGCCTCCGAATCAATAATGACGAAAAGACAACAAGCAATGAAAAAAAAGTAATGCATGCCATTTACTTCAGAAGTACAGAACTGGTCAAAGCCATCAAGAGGACAGAAGGTAGTTACAGCTAATTGGTATACCACTAAATGTCTTCCAGAAGTCCTTCAAGAAGTGAATATTAGGGAACTCGCGCTTCATCTTAAATACATCTTCTTATTCAGCAAGACTGGGAGTCGAATTTCTTGAACAAAAACACATCCCGGTGGTAGAATATGCACCCTATTCTCCTGATCTTGCTGTGTGAGACCTTTGGCTATTTTTTAAGCTAAAGCGAAATTTACGTAGCCGTCGTTTCCATTCCAAAGATGAGACTTACGAAACTGCAAAAGCATATTTTTCACTAATTCCGAGAAATGAATAGTTTGAAGCGTTTAATCTTTGATTAATTCATCGACAAAAGGGCATTGATATTGGAGTAAACTGCTCTGAACATACCTAAAATTTTATAAATTTAATTTGTATCATTAAGTTGCATCTCAAAAATTTCAGAGGGATGTCGTAATTTCGTTACGTTTTGCAAAGTTTATTTACGATGAATAATTCTGTAAAAATATGATACTTACTGGATCATAAAGTATTTTAAGAGAATTAAATTAATATTTTGAAAAATGTTCATATAAGGCATGATTAATTGCTTCTTAGACAGTTAGTCATGTCCTAGACAAGCACTTTTTAAGGGAGAATTTGATGTATCATATCACAGACAGGAAGGAATGACGCAAGAACACGAAAGCTTAGCGTATTGAGTTACAAGCTTTCAAATATTAATGCAGTTTATTTCTTTATTACACTTCCTCAGTTGCTGAATAGTATGCTTTCAATTTTCAGTAAAACTTAAGTTCTGTATGGAATTAAATTGTCAACTGACGGGACTTTTGACAAATTACACTATTAGTTATTGCTAAAATATTATCTTACTACTTTATATTTCGCATATGCTAAAGTAATTAAATTGTCAGTAACAGTTTAAAATATTAGGAACAATAAAACTATTTACAAACTTTCGTATTAAAAAGCCGTAACTTAACTATGACTGTACTGTAATGTGATTAACAGTACTTTAGTGCATTTTAATGTAATAAGGATTTTTAGAACGCATTATAGTTAAGGATTTAATAATTCCAGTTTTTTTTTAAATTATTAATATTTATGATTTATAATATGCCCGTCATTTGATGTCCATGATAATGATTAATTTGTTATACATGCAATATTTTGCTTAGGTTGAGTCTATTAGATTATACTATTCTTAACCAAAATCATTTGCTAATAATTAATCATAAATGTTATATATTTATTGACCGCTTTTTTTCGATTATAGACATAAGGGTATAATCATGATAGTACGCATATACCGTATTTACTCGCTTATTTTTCAGCATTTTTGCTAATTTTATCGAAAGGGAAAATTATGCAAATAATTTAACTTTCGAGGGACACAGTTATAGCAAGAAGATAACAAACGAAAAATGTTCATGGATAAACTACCGGTAATTATCACGATATTATTTCTTTATAAGAAACCTACATGCAAAGCCATTACATAGTAATATTAACGTTACCTATTTATAATAAAATAGCTTTATTTTTAATTCTCGCACCTTGAATTCGCTCGTCGTTATTGTTGTCCACTGCTACTCCCTAGGACTCAAATCATTTAATGCTTTAATGCTACTGAAAATGATGTCTCTGTCATCTGCCACCAGCTGGCAAATGGTCTCCATCGTCACTGTTGTCATCGTCTTCGTTGTTTCTCATCCTATCTTTCCACATGCAATGATTTTCAGAACCATCCTCAGCATTAGATATCCTGTTTTCTTAAAATGTTTTATTGTTATTACTTCATTATTCAGAGTCCATGCAACCGAAATTCGCGAAACAAATCGATTAGAAAGACAAAAACGATAATTACATTGAAGAATGCATTTTAAAACATAGGGAAGCTCGCTTTCTGATCTCTTGAGGAAGGGTGAAATTTTGCGAATAATTAAAAAAAAATTAGAACATTGTGCTAAAACGCTAAAAGAGAAAATTAACGAGTAAATACTGTAGAATGCATGCAATTATTGCGATAGTTATTAAACACTGGTGTCCAAAATCTAAGCATAACTGATAATTATGTGAATAAAGAAGGAACTGTAAATCAGAATGGCGGGAAACGTGATACGCGAGGGTAAAATGGTTATAAAATAAGGAAGCAAATCAAAAGAACGATAATAATTAATTTTATTATCCAAAGTAGCAGTTTGAAAGAAAACTGAGAATAGCAAGGATTCACACTTTAAAGAAAAAATGAAAGAAAACATTAAATAAATTACTGATGCTGCAGTTTAATAAGGCGTGTGGTCACCTCTGACAGCCATGCACGCTGCACAGCGATTTACCATACTTGCTATGAGATGATGAATGAGTTGTGGGCTCAAACGGTTCCAAGCTTCTTGAAGAGCTCTCTTCAGTTCTGTAACGGAGCTTGGTAGGTGCGAAAGGGCTGCAATTTGTCTCCTGAGCATATCCCATACATGCTAGATAAGTTTTAAATCAGGGAAGTTCGCAGGCCACGACATGCGCTGGATGTTTTCCGTTTCAAGGAAGTCATCAACCAGCACCGCTCGGTGACATGGCGCATTCTCATCCATGAATATGAAGTCAGGACCGACCGCACCTCGAAACAAGCGAACATAAGGCTCAAGAACTTCGTCTCTGTATCTTTGACAAGTCACAGACCCCGTGTCAAAGAAATGGAGATCTGTGAGGCCGTCCATCACGATACTTGCCCATACCATTACTCCCCTTGATGGAAAATGATGTCTTTCCGATATGTTTCTTGGTTCAAAACGTGTTTCACGTTCTCTCCATATCGTTACCCGACGAGAATCAGTACTCAGACTAAACCGAGACTCGTCACTGAACATCACATTGGCCCACTTTCCCACACTCCAATGTTGATGTTTCAAACTCCAGTTCAAACGAGCGCGTTCTATGCAGACGTGAGGGGAATGCAAACTGCTGGTCTTCTGTCATACAGGCTAGCATGATTGAGTCTCCTGTAAACAGTTTGTCTGGAAATTCGTATTCCTGTGGCGATTGTGAGCGCCGAACCCAGTGCTCTGGCAGTACTGCCCCTCTGACGTCGCTCACTTATTACCAGATATCGGTCTTGGCGAGGGGTTGTGACTCTTGGTCGACCTGATAGTGGTCGTCGGGTAACATCTCCCGTTCTTTGAAACCTCTGCCACAGTCTTAAGATCACAGACTGATTCACATTCAGAATTCGAGACATTTCGGTTTGTGAGTGTCCGGATTCCAACGATTCCAAGTGTCCAACGATTCTTCCTTTCTCCAATTGATGTCTTTGTGCCATCATTCACCTTGTTTGATGGTTAACAACGTTTTTTCGCACAGCAGTTGCCCGAAACTTGTCTGAACTGCCTATGCTGCATGAATCGGTTTCTCTGCGTTCCGACATGCGCAGGTGTTTCGCGCAGGACGTAGTCGACTGAAAAGTTTTGCATAAACCCAAAGTTTCTTCTTCACCCAATTAATATCCGCAAGAAATTTGGAATAATTTTACGAATATTTACTCCATGTTTTTCGCATTTTACAATTTATGCTTAACTTTTGGACACCAGTGTAGTAAGAAGATTTTAAGAAACATTATAAACGAAAGTTAAAATTTTGTATCACGTATTCATATTAAATGTGATAATCGTTCCACGTATAATGTTATAAATGTGTAATATAAAATTTTAATTTATTATGCCTCCTGAAATCATCTTTTTAATATGGTTATTTTCCCTTTATGTTCTAAAAACAGTGGACCATTTATAATAAAGCTTTCTGAAGTGTGTTATTTCAAAAATAAGTCAAATTGTTTTGTTCATACCACAGCCTCCTGACAGAAGTGATTTTTGCCTTGCATTAAAATTTAATCTTTGAAATCATATAGAAGATGCAGTTTTACGATTTATAATGTATAAAACATCGTCGCAGAGTAAGATTGTTTCAAAGTTCGAAGCAAATTGGTTCTTAATTTCAAAACAAAATTTTGATTCTCATATCCAGTAGTCACACTGATTATTGTTGCCATTTGTGGGTAATAGTGACAACCATTTTGTCATAAATTTTGACTAAAGTTTAAAATTAGTGAAATTAGTAATCATCGTTGTTACTAAAACAGCGAAATAAATAGTTTGCATCCTTATAGATTTGAAATTGAGAAGAAATTTAATACTGAAGCTTGATAGCTAGCTGTGGCTATCAATCTGAGTTGTGAAAACTATTGCGAGGACGTTAGAACTTTCCGTCTATAGAAAAATCATAATTTGGAACACTAGCCGCCCGGTCGGCCGACCGCCTATAATAGCTGCTAAGAAAAATCTAGGTAATGCTTTTAGTGAGTTTAACTAATGTAAGTTTATAAGTTCATTTAGTAATTAATGATAACAGAGCTAAAGAACTGAGTTTATTACTTTTAAATCGCTCAGTTTATTAATAAATAACAAGCAGATTAAATTTGAAAAAAATAATTAAGTATCTTTTGCAGAATGACAACACGCTGCTTTTCTATCGGCGAGTTTGTTAACCAAGAAAACATAATTTTCGGGCAAAACACGAACTAAATTAAAAACAAATGCAAAATTTTGGGTTAGGTTCGCATATTCGGATGGAAGACTACATGTGTCCAAAACATGATGGCTTTAAGTTCCGCCATCGTTTCGCAATGCCGAGGATCATAAATACAGATTCTTCATTATTTAATAAAAGAAAGTGCTTTTTAACTGGAATTATCTACATGCTTAAAGAAGTTATACAATCTAGCTAGAACATTCTTATGATCAGAATTCACTTTTAAATTTAAATGGATTTGAGAATTTTTCAAAAACCAAACAAGACTTTTATATATATATATATATATATAATCTTATTTTGAATTATTTGCAGATTTTGTGTGAGTCCGTGCAGCTATCGACTAGGTAAAAAGATTAATAAATCATTATAGATCTTATTAGAATTAAATAAAACTTCTGTTTTAATGCAATCGATAAAGTTTCTATCAAAATTAATCCTTGTGTCGTAATTCCTATATTACGCGACTGATGCAGTTACTTGCATAACAACAAAAGTGAAAATGAAATCTTTCATTCAATCATAATTAAACCCAAACTTTAATTAACCGATGATAACAGACCAATAGTATGTCCCTCTAATGATAAATGATCTAACTGCACTACTATTTATCTAACTAAAATATTATATTCTTCGCTTTTCTCGCGCTTGTGTTTGTCCTGCTCTCATATTGTCTGCTACTTCTCTTTACACCAATTGTTATGTTGTCAAGGTATGAAATTCTCAAAATCAGGTGCGATCTGTTTCTGCACCTTTATTTCTTGATTTTGTTTGTTATTAAAGAAACATACTTAAATAAAAATAATCACCTGTCCTTCAGCATTTTCCTCTATTTTTCGATGTCATCCTTACATCAAAAACTTTTATATTGTGGAGTTTTACTGTTTAATCCTAAAGTTCTAACTTAGAACCCCACGAATACTAACAAGCGAATAATCGCTTAAGTGAGTGAACAGAACACGTAAGACTTAAAGAGGGTTTACAACCTCTTATTTTTCAATACATTTACAATCAGTTCCTACTTGGAACTTTACACAAAGTCTCCACTCGGGCTTGAACTTAAAATAATAATAATTTAAACTAAAAATAGCTTAACTAAGCTATTTGAAAGGTATAGCCGAAGCTAACAGAATCTAACTAGTTGGCCCCTAAGAATTGTTAAATCGACGAAGCCAAGCAAGAGCCTAAGGTATGGCCGAGCGTAGCAATAGCTAAGAGAGACGTAGCCAAAAGGCAAACGCGGGCTAGTCAGGGAATCAGACTTTCTCTCTCGAAGTCGGTGAAGTATTGACTTAAATAGTCTCATTTGTATTAACTGGATTTCTGAAATTACATTCTGGCAGGAAATTGTAAGCTGAAATGAGAATAAGATAGGAAAGATACAAAACTTAAAATAACTGTTAATAAACTTAGGATAAACCTTACAATATTATTACACATTAATAATAAAAAATTTTAATAAATAATAAAAATTCATAATATTGAATTATCCGTACAGTTCTGCACTTTTTTTACTATAAATCGAAATGAAACTGCACAGAAATATAAAATTTCATTAAGTCACGTGAGCTCCAATTTGTAACTCTCTTTGTCATTTGTCCGGCAACTAGGAAATTTCCTTTTTAAAAAACTGTCTAAGGTTTACTTGTGAAGACGTTATCTAGGTACTGTTTGACAGTCTTCAGAGATGCAAACTATAGACCATTCAGAGAATTTTGAAGTGACATGAAGTGATGAGAATTTTGAAGTGACCTGAAGTGATGAAAATCCAAAGAGACAACGTCTAGTAAATTGTGAGGGAGGAATCACACAAGAGATTATTCCAGTCATATCCAATCAGTCTTCGTTTAAGATTCATCGAAATACAAGTCCAACCAAAGATAGAAAACGATAGTTCAACAATTGGTCAGGGATCTTCGCTTCGTTATCTCTTTAAAAGTGCCATTTGGGAAAGCATTTTTTCGAATTTATTGTATGATTTGGTGGCAACAGTTCATAGTACACAATTCCTTTGTTCTTCCACGACGCATACAGCATTACATTTTTTGAGATGCAGCTCTCTTTTTTACATTGCTAAAGGAAGTTTTTTGGCTTATACTGTAATCTTTTTTGCAGCATTATTGCAGCAGTATCCACTCTTCATTTGCAGTAATGAACCCTTTCGAAAAAAGAAACTCCTTTATGTCTTTTCAACAAAGAACTCGTGCAAGCAACATCCTATTCTGTTAAAGTATGGGGTGAGTGATCATTCAGAACTAGAACCATCTTCAAGGTTGGAATCTCTGTTCTTAAGCTCCTCAAACCACCTTCGAACCGTGTCATCAAAAACAGTACCTTATCCATATACAAAACTAATTTTACGAGCAGTCTAGCAGTTTTCCTTTTTTTAAATTAAAAGAACATTATATAATGAAAATGAAATTTTAGTGTTAGCCCAGAAGGGCTATTAGTCTCAAAATGTGATTTTGGGTTGAATGATTATAAAATAAATACGAAATAAAGTTAAAGAACATTACATAATTAAATTAAATTTTAACCCAAAGGAGTGTTAGCTCCGAAGGGCTATGACTCTCAAAATGGGATTTTGCGTTGAATCTACAAAAGTCTGAACCATTTTTCAAATTGTTGCCACCAAATATTAGAGTCCTGGATTATATTTAAAGAAATTAAATAATGAAGAATTTGCATAAATGTATGATTTTTTTCGTATTGTGAAAAAACAACGGTATCTAGAGCCATCAAATTCTAAATAACGTGGTTCTCCACCCGAATATGGACACCTGGAAGCCCGAATTTTGAATTTCGAATTTGTTATATTGTGCATTTCATATTTTGTAAAACTTTAACGAATTCTTGATTAAGAAACTGAGTGATCTTATAGCGAGCAATGGCCATACGGGAAAAAATATTAATTCTAAAGATAAGCTGTTTTTAAATATTTTTAGCACAAAGTTACATTAGCTCAAATGCTCTCGAAACAGGTATGTGTCTGTGAATGAAAAAAATGTCTCTTCGGACGTAATATAATATCTGAAAGCTTTCAGTTTTCTTTGCTTTCCTTTTTTCCTTTTTTTTTAGCCCAAACACGCAATTTGCCCAGAAAGGCTATTAATTTCGTTTTGGCATTTTGCGTAGGTTCACTATAAATGTCGGTTCACTTTTCAAATTGCTGTCACCAAATCTTAGGGTCCTGCATTATATTTAAAGAAATAAAATAACCAAAAATTTTCATGAATTTACGTATGTTTCTTGCACTGTGAGAATGCAACGTTACCTAGAGACATCAAATTTTGAATAGCGTAGTCTTCCATTCGAATATGGCCATCTGAAAGCACAAATTTGGAATTTGTTCTATTATCTATTTAATACTTTGTCAAACATTAAAAAATTTTTGATTAGCAAAGTCAACGATTTCAAGGCTAGCAATGAGAACACTACTAAAAAACTTTTTTATCTCCAGCACGCGGAACTGTATATGGGAAATTCTACGGGTATGCTCATTTTAAATTATTCTGCGATATTGTTGTTGAACTGAATTTTATGGTTTAAGTACGAAGAACACGATATAAGTAAAGGTTACACATAAAACGTTAAAAAACGCCCATTTGGACGTAATATAAAATCTAAAAGCTTTCAGACATTTTTTCTCTTATTTCTGTATTCTTAGGACTGGAATCAAACAAAAATTATGCCACACCATACGCTAGAATTACGAAACATGATTAGAAAAAGCCATATTTAACCATCCACTTCGGTTGAACTCATTTTTTGTCATCATTAACAAAATAATTAGAAGCGCTTCGATTTGATAAATAGCAGATCTTTAAGAATGAGGCGTAATAATTTAATTCAAAGTACTGATATTAAAAATTAATACCTAATGAACTTGGTTAAGTTGAGAAATGAAACATGTTAATCACAGCAAAGGTTGTTTACCTTAACCCTTTTTACAACATAACAGTTGATATGTAGAATCAACTGTAACGCTATTAAATAATTTTAACTATTAAACATGAATATAACATACAAGCTTGTGGCAACAGTTAATTCATTAGTTTCTTTGAAATTACGAATGCATTAACCTTATTCCCATCCATAACTTTAGTTAATACATTTGCTACTTAAAAAATTAAAATACGCATCTATGAAAATCTGTATTATGTATAAATATAAATATTCATATACCAATAAGGAATGAGATTGTGATAAATCTCAAACTTAAAGCGTAATAGTGTACGAATTTTATATCTGGAACGCATGGTGCTTTAAAATGTTATTTTCAAACTTTTATTAAATTACATGAAGCAACTTTGGCTGCACTTAAACGTCTTCTTTAGAATTAACATACTTTTTTTTTCGGTGAAGGAAAATCAGTTTTTATACTCTTAGCATTTCCTTATCATTTTACATATTTTGGTTAATAAAACTCAGAGATTCGCATTTCGAATTATTTCTGCTTTTCCACGAAACTGATCTCTAATCTCCCGAACAAGCGAATGCATACTTGCGTGGGTGAATGCCTATAAGAGTAAAATAACTGCAGAGAATATTTAAGAACTATATTCTTAGATTCTTGAACGAAAGTAGAGCTTTCCCAGGAAACTATTTCCTTTTTTTTAATTCCTATTCCCGAGTCTTTTTCTCATTTTTCGCCAAAACAAAATATATCGATAGATAAAAAGCTAAATTTATTCTTGAATAACTAATGGAATAAAAAAACTTTTTTTTTAAATATCAGCTTTTACGTAAACCTCATGATATAACTGATGAACTAAAAATAGAAAACTAATTCTCCTTTAGATGAATTGAACAGAATATTAAATAATTCTCTTTATAAAATTCATTTACACGTTTATATGGTGAATAACAAAAGAGTGGAATGCCTTTGATAAATTTCTTTAGCTCATGACTTATACTTTTGACACTTCAATTTAATTATTCGATTTCGTTATTTAGAAGTCCACGCTATTATTATTCGTGATATAAAACTGTGGATGAATTTTCTAAACATAATTATTGTTCTCATTAAATGATAATTATTTCCCAATAAATTTCTTGTTCCCATTAAACTATCATAAATTATTATTCTGTTTTAAGTTTATTAAGGATTTTGTGTAGTTTAAACAATATTTTATTTTATCAAACATTTTTATTTCCATATTTTAGTCTCAATTGCACGCTATAAATCAAATTATTCATTTGAAAAATCATTTTTCATAATAATAATAGTGTATAATCACTCTTTTAATTCAGAGAATTCTGTTTCATCAAAAGGTCGAAACAAATCCGGCGATTTTACGAGAAAAATTAGAAATTACGTTAAAATCCCGTATAAGTTTTTAGCGTACTACTTGGACAGATTTGTTTATTCAGTCATACTTAGTTTTCCTTCTGGGCAATGTTCTCTGATAGTCTTCTTCAATTGAAAAAGCTGTTTGATTGTAAGAATTTTAAAACTGTCTTCTGAATTCACCTCATTTTTCCATTACAAATCTGTTGAGTTTAGTAAAGCATTTGCTCTTTGACATATGATGACAACATGCTAAGCTTTAAAACTAATCTATAACTAAATGTAACTTTACACTTTCAGTTAATAAACTCTAGTCAACTAATGTGAGTACCTAAAAAAGTTCTTTTCGATTTTTATTTTGACTCACGAAACCTCGTGGTTTCACGGAACACAGTTTGAAGAGCACTGCTTTAGATCAATAATTTTGACGCCTTTTGAAAACGTTAAGTGTATTTCCTCAGCAACGAGTTTTGGTTTTCCTTCTTTAATTTAGGAATTACAGACTTGCCTTGGACTATAAATAAAACTAAACAATAATAAAAAAAGAAAATCTGAAAGGTTTCAAATTTTAAATTCCGTCCAAAGGGGCGTTTTATTAACGTTTTGTGTGTTACCTTTATTTATTGAATATTATGTTCTTCGCACTTAAACCATAAAATTCAATTCCACAGCAATATCGCAAAATAATTTTAAATTGAGCATATCTTTAGAATTTCCGATGCACGGTTTCACGCGTTGGCGATAAAATGTTTTTTTTTTTTTTTTGCACCACTTTGCCATTGCTCACTTTGAAATCCTTGAGTTTGTTAATCAAAAATTCGTTAAATTTTTACTAAATATAAATTCTATAATAAAACACATTCCAAATTTCAAATTTGCGCTTCCAGATGCCCATATTAGCAGCAGGATTACGTCATTCAAAATTCGATAGCTCTAAGTACCGTCGTTTTATCACAATACGAGAAACATACGTACATTTCATTATTTAATTTCTTTAAATATAATACAGGGCTGCAATATTTGGTGGCAACAGTTTGAAAAGTGAACCGACATTTAATGTTTCCGACGCAAAATCTCAAATCGAAAACAATAGTCCTTCAGGTACAAAGCCCCTTTGGACTAATAACAACAAAAATTTCTCTCACCTCAGATCACTGAGGTCACTGATTATATTCTTTGTCTATTTACTGGAAATGGGGAAAAAATTGAATTCATTCATAAACCTTGGCACATACTTATTTTTATATACAGAATATGCCGAATTAATACTTTTTATCTTTTTTGTTTTCAAGGAGGGCGAAGTGTTTCTTTCCTAATTTGTAAAAAAATTCAAAAATTTGTAATTAACACATTTTTAGATTGAAATTTAAAAATAATAGGCGACAAATAATGGAAAAATTCGAGAAGTTTCTATAATTTGCTAAAAAATCCTAAATGACGTTTAAAATTTCATTTATTTAAAAGATATTTTTACTCTCTATTCAATAGTGCAAACAATGAATCTCAGAGATTTGTAGTTTGCCTGTTAAATGAAGCTATGCATGAAAAATCGTTTTAACATTCAATTTTAATCGAATTTTGAAGCGACTGCTACATTCTATTATATTGTCATCGACAAATAATGTATGTACAAAATTTTAACGAGATACCTTATCAGGAAATAGATAAAAAATCGATGACAAGCTTTTCACTATAATGGCAAACACCATCAGCGAACTAAATAAAAATTCACAGATCTAATGACGCCTGTGAAGTGTCTTATCATTTGAGTAATTCCAGAGACAGGCTAAGCATTTTGCGCAGCGGATCTTATGCAAAATCAGAATCAGCTCACCGCAACAGTAACATTACCTAGATAATTATAATATAATAACCACCCTGAAGATAGTTCCTAAATTATTCGCAAACACTACAATATGCGTTAACTTAAGTCTCTCCAGATAGCTCTTA
>KK118366.1:4306-17626 GCA_000611955.2 Stegodyphus mimosarum | reverse complement strand
GATATCAGCCAATTCTGGCACAGAATAGTGTCAAGAGGAAGGGGTATCCACTGGTCACCATAGAAGCTGGATACTAAAATCTGGAGAGGCTCCATTTACTCCGGGGAACATTAATCATAGCAGATGTCAGCTGAGTACACAGCGGTCAAGTATTTTGTCCACAAATCAAGTGTCTTCCGCAGTATGAGAGAAGGCTGTGTGGTCACAGGTTTGGTCTGCCTGATAAAGCTCGTTGCTATTTGCTGCGAACAGTATTAGGCTTTTATATCCTTTGCGGCGGCCGTGTATAAGGATTAACATTGTTAGCAATTTCGGCATTGGCACCTAAGTAGAAGCGGTCACGAAATTCTGCAAATAGTTTGTGGTTTAACACGCATGCGTAGAATAATTGTTTCCTGTAGAAGTGTCATAGGAGGCTAAACGTGTTTGCATAAGGATTGTGCTTCTAGAGTTGCATAAATATCATGTGGATACTAATCTGAAGTGGGTAATATATTTATTATACGTTTATATGCTTCCTTAATTAGAGGAATTTGGTTTCAAAGAGTCCAAGACGGGTCGTCTCTTGAAACAAATAAGTGTTTAATAAATATCAGAGCTAACATAAGGATAATATTTAACTATTTTAATAGTTGAACAATATCATACGAGTAGCTGTAAGCATAGCAGAGCATATTTATAATGGGAATTATATACTATATGGCATACATAGGAAAACTCGTCTTTTTATTATAATATTAGGTTGCTCAGTAGACGCCGCTTAATGTAGCATTGGGTAATTTTATCGAACTGCTGAAATACCTCCCGCTTACATATACGAAAACGTAGAAAATACATCGCTTATTGTAAATAACAATTCAGTAATATCATCAAACATTCCAAAACTGAAGCAAATCTGCCAGGTTCAAAATTGACAAAACAAGTAAAAAACTAAGTCATCAAGCAGCTTGGTTTGGATTTTGTCAATCATTTCAAAGTGAGCAAAAAAATCCTTCTTTTGCATTAGAGAGAATGCATATTTAATCTACTGAAAATAAAATAAAATAAAAAATCTGAAAGCTTTCGGATTTTACATTACGCTCAAAGCAGCCTTCTTTGAACGTTTTGTGTGTTACCTTTATTTATTAAATATCATGTTCTTCGCACTCAAACCATAAAATTCAATTCAACAGCAATATCACAAAATATTTAAAACAGTATATTTTTAGAGTTTCCGATACACAGTCTTGCGCGCTGGAGATTTTTTTTTCTGTGCAGTGTTCTCTTTGAAATCGTCGAGTTTGTTAATTAAAAATTTGTTAAAGCGTTACAAAATAAGAAATCGATAATGAAACAAATTCCAAATTAGTTCTTCCAGATGTCCATATTCGGTGGAAGATTACGTTATTCAAAATTTGTTGGCTCTAGGTACCGTTATTTTATCACAATGCGAGAAACCTATATACATTTATGCAGATTATTCATTATTTAATTTGTTTAAATATAACACAGGAGATAATATTTGGTGTCAACAGTTTTAAAAGTGATTCGCCGTTTATAGTGAATCGACGCAAAATGCCAAAACGAAATTAACAGCCCGTCTGGGCTAACGCCCTTTGGGCTAAAACTAAAACCTAAGTTTGACGTACATTGTCAATAACTTTATAGATTTTTGAGAAATCCTCTTCTTCTTTTACTTTACTTTTTACTTTTTTACTTAGTCTTTTTTTTACTTTTTTACTTCTTCAGGAGTAAAAAAAAATATTTATGCAGAATTGCAGAAACCGAATTATTTACTATTTCATTTGTTATCCCGACGATTAGCGCATTGTGGACTGTTTGAAATCAATTAAATTATCACATATATAATTTAACTTAAGAAAATTGAATCATTAATTAATACAGAAGGGTGTCATTGCACGGTTTCTGTTTGAAAAAGGTGCTTGTTCTTCAAAATTAATGTTTGTTACAACCGAATCAGATTTAAGGAGTCAAATAGCCTCATGCCGTTAGCGAGCTGCAGTAAGAGCCGCATACGGCTGGCCTAAAAGCCACATGCGGCTTTCGAGCCCCAGTTTGACAATGCCTTTTATATACTATACTTATGGATCTCTCCATTTTAATATTGTGTAATATGACTTATATGAGGAAATATGTAAAAATAAGTTTTTAGTAGCAGCGGTTTCAATTTATCTACATTCCAGTGCATATTTAGTTCATTCATGTTACACTTCGATTATAACACCGTATAATATCTAGGGCTATTTTAATGAAATTCGATTATATTTATTTGATGAAAGCGCTACAAGAGAAAAAAATCTGATGTGTATACCACATGACTTCCTTGCGCGGAATATTAAATTATGCATTAAATATATTGAATTAGCAGTTAACGAATTTTGCGCTGAATCTACTTCGTCGATAGCGCATAAACCAGATTAGTGTAAATGCACTCTTTAAAGTTCACTTTATTTATTTACCATAGCCACACTTCCACGCTAGGTTCACTTAAACAGCGTTACATCTCATTCATTTTATAACTCAGAGTGAGCAGAAATTATAGCATCTGAAGAATTACCACAAGTTCTATTTAAATACTATAATAAATCTAGACGATGTGTAACAGAAATTAAGCAACTAAATAAGAAACAGTTTTTCACGGACGATTCGGCGCCGCTTACCTAATGCGCATGCGCTAGGTAAGCTTCTACTAATTAATTCAGTTCTCACTTCGCAATAAGGCAAAAATACGTAAAAATTCAAAATACTTTCATTAAAAATTGAAAGATATAGAAAAAACATAAAACACCAAGTACAGTTAAAACAATTTAAAAAACTTTTTACAACTAAAATTACAATTTTTACGCGAAAAAACAGCTAATAACTTAAATGATAATTCCGGAATGAATCAAGCATAATTTAATTCGCAATAATAAAAGAACACGCTACTTTGTTGTTGCGAAGCTTAGTTTCTCTAGATTGGCAACAAATCCACTATTCTGCTAAGCTTCAAATGTAAGCAAGTATGTCCGCTATCATAACCAAAAATTAGGCATAGCCACACTTAAAAACATTTAAATTGTTGATAACTCCACATTGCGCCTTCAAAAATATCCAATTCTCAGAGTGTTACCATTTGTCACAACCGAAGATGTTTATCTTTCAAATTTAATCAGTCGGTTATTGCTTAATAAGCCGAGCGAGTGAATAAAATGCATTTTTTAATAATTTGATTCTTGAATTTCATTTTTATTTTTTATATTTGAATTATTATTTTTTATAATTTGCATCTTGAATTTTATTTCAATTAATAACACATAACGATCAAGAACTAAGAACACTTCTAGAGATTATTAGATTTATTCGGAACAGGAAACGCGAAACGTCAACTCAACTATACCCTATACCAGGATTCCAGCTAGCAAACTTCCAGTTGATAATCAAACATGCTAGGGATATTACTCTATACTTACACCATAACAACATGCATCAGAAAATGCAATAATTCCGTACAGTCTCCCTTACTTAAAGGGTGATTGAGAAGAGGTCATCAATTAAGAAATGCAATAGTAGTTTGTCCTGTCACCATTGCAGAAATCATAGGTTTTTAGAAGCCAGGGAGAATCAATTTTAATTTGCCAGGTTTCGAATTCGCAACTTCCAGTAGCTAGATTGAAGTATTAACCACTTACACAAGAGGAGCACTTAGGGGGTAATGCTATAAATCCTCTAACATTTACTTTCTCTAACCATTTCTGACCAACTTTCCAACCTATATCTCTATATGAATATTTGTAGCTTTGTTGTAATTAAAATAATTAATAAAAGTTATTTCTAACGCCATATTATGCAACTTGTACAAGTTCTTTCTCTTTCTCTTATTAGCCCAAAAAGGCGTTAGTCCGAATGGGTTATTAGTCTCGAAACGGGACTAATAACCTAACGTCTTTAGTCTGAACAGCATTTTACTTCACAAATTGTTGGCACCAAATATTATCGCCCTGTATTATTTTTAAAGAAATTAAATAACTAAGAATTTGCATGCATGTATGTTTCTTGCATTCTGAAAAAGCGACGACACCTAGAGACATCAAATTTTGAATAGGACCCGGACATGTGCACCTGGACGCGGGAAATTTTTGTTTCGAATTTTATGTTACATATTTTATAAAAATTTGTAGATTTTTGATTAAAAACTGAACGATTTAAAAGGGAGGCGTAGCGAAAACACTATGCGAAATAAAACATTTTTATATCCAGAGCGCAAGACTGTCTATTGGAAAACCCAAAAGTACGCTGTTTTTTAAATATTTTATGATTTTGACATTAAATTCAGTGCAAAGAATGTGATATTTGATCAAAAACTTTAACACACAAAACGTTAATAATAAAAAAGACAAAAAAAGCTTTCCAAGGCATCTTAATACGAAAACTGAACATTGATATGATAAACTGAGAAAAGACTGAAAAAAATTGAAAATAGATGCCAACACTGCATCGGAAATTCTAAACGTATAAGGCTATATGGTTTTAACTAACTTTTATGGTTTATAATCAAGCTGAAAAAAAAAAGAAATGGGTCAGCAGGAGTGACTGCAAGCTCAGCGAGAGCGTAAAAAACCTTGACAAATCCTTTTCGGCGATCGTTAAAATCTGAACCCCTTCAGATTTCTTCCCACCCGTTTATGTTTATCTTTTTTTTGGGGGGGGGTAGTGTTTTATATTTTTTTATCGAATATTTTAATTTTTTTAAATCTTTAACATTAAACCCTTCTTTGAAGTGTTAGACTAGAAGTCTTCAGAATATTATTAACAATACGGTAAATGCAGCAACAGAGAGGCTATTAATCTCGATCGTCACGTTTGCGTTGAATCATTTTTGCGGTGTATTGCTTTTCAAATTAAAAGTCGACCTTATAGTAATTGTCCACACGTGCGCTGTAAAATCGCTAACAGAATCGATGTCATTGTAAATTTATGCAACTACTTAAATCATATGAAAGATGCTTATAATGCTTATAACGCATGTAATGCTTATTATTATGACGCTTAATGCATGGATAACGATTTTAAATTATTTTCACTTTTCCTAGGAATCACTTTTGTGGTTTGTAAATTACTTTTATAACGCTTATAACACATGGATGCTTATTACGCTCAAAAATAACATGTTATCGAATGTTTGCTTTTCAGAGTATACTACTTCTAAGGCTTATAACTTACCTTACTTTTGCGTGGAAACCCTTTTACGGTGTATTATTTTCCAAATAAGCATGGATGTTTATAACACTTGAAATTCTTATAACTTATCCTCCCTTATGCGTCGAATCACTTTTCAAACGTTTATAATGCATAAAACGCTCATAACTAATCCTCACTTTTACCGTATATCACTTTTTAAATAACACGTGGACTCCTATAACGATAAAAAATATCATGTAGTGGAATGTTTCCTTTTCACGTGATAACACATATCACTTATAACGCTTATACGTAAAGCATACGTATATGTATATACACATAAACGTCCTAATGCAAGTTTAAAATCTGAATAATTTCAGAACTTTTTCACGTGTTTTGTTATTATTAATTCAATGAATATATCGAAAAAGATCTTATTATGCCACAATGAAGAATTGTTATTATTAATTCAATGAATACATCGAAAAGGATCTTATTATGCCACAATGAAGAAATAACTCCAAAATATCTAAACGTGCATATCTCCATGTATATTATAACCCGAAAGGCAGACCATTATAACCCACTGTCAGTCTGCAGCGACGTACTCCGTTATTCAGATATGCAATGAAATCTTAACTCCCGTTTATGGATGCCAACACACGTCCTCATATACGCGCTTTATTGGAGGAGCAATTAAGTCCTCCACTAAGGTAGTTCGATGAAGATATCATCCGCTTAGAGTGGACAGCTTGCTGTTCGGAATTAAACCCTGTTAAGCACGCATGGGACACATCAAGCAAACGTCTTGAAGCCCATTATCTACTTTTAAATCTGCTTCTAGAAATCGAGCTGCACTGATGTAAGAATCGGACTTTATACCTAATCGTAAATATTGGCATGCATAGTTAAGTAATAATGTGCTGAATATATCCTTATACTGTGTTTCATGCGTCATTATAAACGGTCAGAATTCTGCGTAGTGGAATCGTCCGCATTATAGAACATTAGAGGTCTGCTGACGTATGTTATTTTTGAATGGGAAGTTGAAGGACATTTTCCCTCAAGAGTGCTCACAACCGCGGTAACGTCTACTACGGAAAAAAAAATTTGAATCTTCTGTTTTGCTAAAATCCCTTACTATCTTTCTGAGCGATGATGACAGTACACATTAAAGCGATATCACATCTACAAGGTACTGTCAACAGCGCGTCGGAAGAAACATTTCCCAGAATTTTATTTTCAGAATATCTGATTGGTTTACTTATGCGAAAACCATTCCTTTGGAGAAATTATACATGGGACAAAGTGTCATCTGGAACAATTTGAGTTCAATTTCAAAACGTTTTACGTAACTAGGCAGAACACAGGTTTCAAAGAAACATGTTTCGGCTAGGAATCTTCCAATGGTAGGCGACAGGTAAGCTAATTTCTCGTAAAAGTTTATTCTAATTTCAAGCGCATTTAGATGTAATAGTTCCATTACCGTCGTAAATGAAGAGAGGGTCGTTATGACCTTGAATCGCCCATTTAAAAGTAACAGACTACATAGATTTGTCTTAATCCTAGCATAATAAAACTATCGTCTCTTTTTTTTAGCAGTATCATTAAACTAGTAGTTGTTTTTACATCCTGATTAAAACTTTACTTTAATAGTTTCTACATTTTAGTTGGACTGGTATGAAAGATTAAAACGTTTTGGTATTATCGTATTCTTTTTTGCGTGATCTCGTGGCGAAAGAAGTTAGCGCGTCCAGCCAAAAACTTCAAGATCTGTAATTCGAATTTTAATGAGTGGCACAAATCATTTTTCACATTTTGTGCTCCGCACACTTGGCCCAAATTACAGTGTGGTTGGCGATGAATCACTACCATCTGTACTTGGTCAGCTGACTTTGGTAAGAAACTTCCTCTAAAAGAACTAAAATATAATAAATTATCGTATATCTCCGTGTGTACTCCCGCGTGTTAATGTTAGGCAATTCGTATAGTAGCTGGAAGTAGTTCGAATCCAGAAGAGAGAACCATTGGTTTTTAATAGCTTTTGGTTTTAAAATGCGTAAAAGTTTCTATAGTCTTAATATCTGGAGGTGAGAACAAATGCAAAGCTATATAATCGATCTATAATCACATAATACGCGACTAATTGCTTATTCCTCCCCCCCAAGAAAGTATTCTCTGCGTTTAATAAGCTCTTTTTTATTTCATTTGAGAACTAATTTTCTCTTATGCAAACTAGAGCTTTTGCTACCCACGGCAATCCGTTCGCCGCCCCTCTCAATGCATTCCCAAAAAATCAAATCTGTAAAATGTTAAAACGACAACTAGCCATATAAATAAAAGTTCTGTGTCAACTTTCGGAATAAAATTTTAATTCCAAAATTTTTAAGTGCTATTAGGCTTGTCTTTCTGTTAATAACATAGTACATGGCTTTCTAGAGGTTTGTCCCATCTCTCCAATTGTTCGTTTTTAGACAGTACAATAATATTAAATACTAGATACTAGTTTTTAAGTCTTAAGTATTTCTTAACCGATTTGTGTACAGCAGAATTCCTTTTACAATAAATAATATTTGCAGAAAGTATAAGAAAAATTCGAAATAGAGTTACAATATTTGGATTTTGTTTTGGAAATATTATTTTACAATAAATTGTGAAAGTTCAAAACGACAGTAACTCTCCGTTTCGTTTTTTTAAGCAGTAACAAGACTAAAAATCTCTCAGCGTGAAGTCCTTCTTTATTCATGTCATTAAAAATATAATTTAATTTGCATTCGTATTTTAGTTTCAAAATTTTCGAGGGATTAACAGCGTAGTATTTAATACTCTGTCCGTTATAAAAATTCTCTTCTCACTTCAGTTTCGTATCACAATTCGGCATTTCGAATCTTCCCCTCAAAAATGGCTGAATGGATAAATTGACTAATAATAGTAGTTTAACTAAAAGTCAAATAAAAACAACGGCCCGGCGGCCTTATGTGCTTATCTTATGTGTGAAGTACAGGATGTAATACTGTATTAAAACAAGCATGATACGAGCCGCTGCCCTTTCATAACGTGAATATGAGCCATTTCCCGTTTTTAAGTCCTTCACAGATAATTTTAGTTCTCCGCGAAGACAGATAACCGAAGAGAACTTTGCTTGTAAAGCAATAAATCTTACTCAATCTTTCTGCTTCAAAGATTTATATTATCAGGAACCGTATTTCTTTTTATCTGTTTGGCTAACATGACGTGTCCTGACTAGAATGTGATTTGATTGCAAACTATGTCCAGGCTTATTTTTGAACTGTCGACGTTCGCTGGTTGTTTTTGAATATTCAGGTTTCTTTGACCACTGATTCGACTTGCTTCAGTAGCCGTCATCTTGCCTCTGCTGTGGCCTTGACGCACCAAATTGGCTTCGTTGCTGGTACTGACGTCTTCTTTAAATGTCCGCCATTCTTCAGGTTTCAAACTGGACTGTGAGCTCAAATAACCTTTCCAAAGTCGTCGGATTCCTTTTTCCTGGTATGTGCTGAAGAGTTCCGCTTCTAATTTCGTACTACTGGGAAAGCCTTTACTAAGGAGGTCTTCAAATTTTCGTAAGTATAGGTAGGACTTTCTAGTTGGCCCAAGAGATTTTTTCCGATGCACTTGAACCAACTAAGCGCTTGGCCCCTCAAAGCGCTAGTAGCCAAAGTCACTTTTAGAACTCATGGACTGGATACAACATAAAATGGTCATCTAATTTTTCCAAAACGTTATTCACCGGTGAATTCCCATCGAAGCTCGCTGCTGGCTTCATTGATGCTCGCATGGTCTGGACGAATGACCCGAATCCTTTTAGGGTGGCAGTTGGTATTTCTAAATTTTGGGCCGATATCACGGGTTCATCAACTTCCTCTTGAAAGTCGGCCATGAATCTTCTCTTTCGGGCTTCACACACAGGACTCGTATTTCTTTTTATCTGTTTGGCGAATATGACGTGTCCTGACTGGACAGGGAGTTGACCTGCAAACTATGTCCTATGGAGTGTAGCAAAGACGACAAGATGAGAAGGATTAAAATTACCCTTTATTTTTTCCACCTTTTCAGAGTCGATCCCGCATTTCGGGATACAAAGACCAGCCACTTGTCTGATAATAAAAATGTAAGACTACTAACTAACTAAAATTTAAATAAGAGCTAACTTTTAATATTTTACACAGATGACTAACACTAAGACTGGTCTTTTAAATTACTACGATTGTAGTACGCAAACTGCGGAAAACTGCAGTACATCTTTAGCTTTCAAGAGGACTAAAGCCTCTGGCCTTAAAGGCCGACAGTAACTGCTGGCAAGCTCGCGTGAAGAATTGTGGCAAGATGTCTCTCTCTCTCTCCTACTACTACGCTCTTGACAAAAAGCCACAACTTAAATACTTGCATAAACATATTCACGCGTTAATTCTGGCTGGAAGTGGAAAATAAGAGATGATAGTAAAGTTGAAAAATAAAATAAACTTTAGTCAAGATCCCAACAATATCACTAATCCCTCTACTATAACTGACATGAAAAGCGCCGCCTTCATAAATGTACCACCCAGGCCAAACTGTCTCCTCCGTTAGTAAATTATAACGGCACGCAGAATTTTTTTAGCGTGATTGTTTACAATAAGATTATGTGCAGTTTTAAATTTGAGCCCATTGTTTTACATTAATATCATGGTTCCTCTCTTTTTTGAAGAATATTTTTTCTCAAAGAATATGGATCTCTGTATGATCCCCCTCCCGGAAATCATTAAAATTTTATTTTAAAATCTACGCGAAAAAAAGGCTGCTGTTTTCTTTATTTTAATTTATATGTGTAATTTTATGAATTATGTACCTAATTATACTTTTAGAATTACTATATCAGGACTGAGTGTTCTGTGTATGCTCGTTGCAAACATGGTGGAGTACTTTTACAAAAAGTTCCGAAAATCACGATAGGGCTTATTTTCGGAGGATGTCTTATTTTACAAAAAGTTCCGAAAATCACGATAGGGCTTATTTTCGGAAGATGTCTTATTTTCAGAAAAAGACGGTAATATTTAATACTAAACCTAAAATAGAAATGTAATTAAACTTTGCTTCGCAGAGCAAATCGCGGAGTTTGGCTTCTAACTAACTGTTGCGTAGCAAGAAGTACTAATACTAGCGCACTTCAATTTATTTCAATATGCAATCACGTAGTAAGCACTATGGCTTATAATTTTGGCTACTAGCTGGTCAGACGAACGTCGAGCAGAATGAGCGTGATCTGAGACTAAAGCTCTCTCACACTAAGAGGTTTCTACCTCTGGTTTAAATAGTACTTCGCTGTACTTCAAAATTAGCAAAAGCTGAGAACGCGCGCTTCTTCTGACGGGAAGTTGAAACAGAGAAGAGATAGAAAGATTTAAATTAAAATAAAACTTGGTTAGTTTAACTAAAACCTTACATACTTCCCGCCAGAATTGCGGTAGTTAAACTACTGTGGTCCAAACGGGCCATGTTGAAACTCGCAATTCTAAACAAATAGTCGAAATTTCACTCTTCTAAACTTAGGTTAACTCTTACAAGGCAATATCTGTTTGTGAAAACTATTTTTACAGAAGAAATTTTCTTGAACAACAGTCTTCAACATTTTTCTTTCATCAGTCTTACTCCTTCCAGCAAAATCTGGAAGGAAAATAATTTTAGTACAACATAATAACAGAAAATTTCTAGGTACAATTCCTTATTTTTACCTGTGTAAATTCGCACACACACATTATCATTCAAGCACAATTAAATTCTTCCCCAATGCTCTCTCACTGGTGCTGGATTTCACCGGTGTTGGATGAAAAGCAAACCGCCATTGCGGGTTTTCTGTGTTCGGGGATGTTCAAATCTCCCACCTACGATCGACTAACATTAGTTAGAACTTGACATACGAGACCTCAAAAGACGCCCTATAACCAGCTAAACCTGAGGTTCTCACTAGCTTTATGTCTAACACTTTAAGTATTTGGTGGAGAGCCTATTTAACACATTCATTCTAACATTACTCAACCTTTAACTTTTCATGCATACAATTCGCAGTTTGCACATATAATTCACATTGATATTGCACTTAAGGTGCATTGCTACCATAATATTATCTGTTACATTTTATAACACTTTAACAATTTCATAGTAGTCATGAAATACAAATGTAGGTTAAATTTCTAAGCTTACACCAAGTGCTTCCTATTCCTTTCTCAAGGTACTTTCTTGAAATTTCACATTACATTGAAATAATAGTCCATAGACTAAATCGTGTTCTTCAATTTTTCGATTTTTCATTCTAGACATTTTTACAAGTCTTTCGACAAAGCGTCATACAAAATCATTTAGTTAACATTTTTTCTTTTCAGCAATTCATTGCTTTTACAAAATTAATCTATTTACAATCATTAAGAATCTACTTTATAAACATTAAGTAATTTTAAGTCTTTAAGAATTACAAAAAAATTTTTTAACAAAAACATTTTTCTTTCAGGATGAGAACTTATCGCCCACTTGGCGTAAAACTCAACCTCGCTTGAGGTAAAATCGACCCTGCAACTTGCAGTACACTCGAAAATTAACTAAACTTTCGAATACGAAATTCTACTTATCTTGTTATGGTCATCCATCCTTTTCTTGGCCCAATCCTTGAAAGTTGAGTATGTTGCAGCTTGGTTCAGTCTCCTGGATTTTGGTTTTTGGTCCTTGGGAGGTTGCTCATCTCTTTTCCTTTTACAATTCCGTCGTTGTATCCTCGCGTATTTTCTTTGCGGAGGAGGTTGCTCTGCTGGACGTTTGGTGGACTGGGTCCTTCGCTCTTGGACCCTTGTTCGTTGCTGCTCCTGGTTCCTGCTGTATTCGCTGAGGTAAATCTTCCGTGTGACTACGTTGACTCGGATCCTGAAAAAAATCTTTAAATATTTCCATTCTGTTTCTATTATAGAATGGTCTTATCTGACCCACATTTGCCTTGACTGATTGTCCCTCATTTCTTTTTAATATAACCACTGCCTGTGTGATTTTTCAATTATGAATGAGCCTTCAAAACGAGGAAAGAATTTCCCCACCTTTTCTTCTGGGGCATTTGACAAGTTATGTTTTATTTTCAGAACTTCATCTCCCACGTTGTACTTGACCCCTCTTCTTTTTTCGTCATAATATAATTTTTGTTTCCTCTGGGCCATTTCTATGTTACCGGTAGCTTCCAGTATTAAATTCTGTATGTCACTAATTTTAAATTCTTCTGCCCTTTCCTGGACAAAGAAAAGCTTATCTAAGGGTGTTAAAATTTTTCTTCCAAGAAACAGTTCAGCGGGTGTTTTTTGTGTAGTATCGTGTTTGGCGGTCCTAAGGGCAAATGCAAATTCATTTATATGGCTATCCCAGGTAGAGTGATAGTTTTCCACATAACTTGGAAGAATTTTCACTACATTTCTATTAACCCGTTCCGCTATGTTTGACTCCAAACGATACGGGATCATCTTTAGATGACGTATGCCCAGTTTTGCACACATTTCCTCAAAAATATTACTAACAAACTGGGGACCATTACCGGAAATAACTTTTAGGGGCGCCCGTATTTTAAAATATACTTATTTAGAATTGAATCTACTACAATTTTTTCAGACGCGCGTTTTAACGGAATCAACTCTAACCATTTGCTAAAATGATCCACTATAACTAAAAGATATCGGCTTTTGTTAACTTTACTTCTAGGGTAAGGTCCCAATAAATCGATGCCTATTATTTGATTTGGGAATTCTGATTTAATACTATTTAGGAACCCGGCCGGGCGGAAATTAACATAATTATTTAATTGACATGTTGGGCACGACTGGACATACGCCCTAGTAAACTTTTGCAGTTCTGGAAAGAAAACTGCCTCGCGAACTCTTTGGACAGTTTTTCTTATACCTAAATGAGCCGAAATGGCACAATCGTGCAACTCTTCTAATACATTCAATCTAATGCTAGCTGGGACAACCGGTCTATATTCCTGATTCTCATTAGTCGTTTTCGTATAGAATAACAGTCCGTCAATTATTTCATAATTTGCGGCCCTATTTCTTATCGGCACAATATCCGGATGACTGAAATTCTCAGGGTCGGCCAAATAATTGTATATATTTTTGAACTCCGGATCTTTTT
>KK118365.1:4699-18806 GCA_000611955.2 Stegodyphus mimosarum | reverse complement strand
TTTATCTCCAGCGAGCGAGACCGTGTATCGGAAATTCTAAAGATATGCTCTTTTAAATAAATTATGATATTGCTGTTGGATTGAATTTTGTGGCTAAAGTTCGAAGAACATGACATTTAATAAATAAAGGTAACACACGAAACATTTAAAAAAAAAAGGGGGAGGAAAGAAAGAAAAGAAAATCTGAAATGTTTCAGATTTTAAATTACGTCCAAAGGGGCGTTTGTTTAACATTTTGTGTATTAGCTTTATTTATTAAATTTCATGTTCTTCGCACTTAACTTAAACCATAAAATTCAGTTAAAGAACAATATCGCAAAATAACTTTAAACTGAGCGTACCTTTAGAATTTCCGATACGGTCTCACACGCTGGAGATAAAAACGTTTTTTCTGTACAACGTTGCCATTGCTCGCTTTGAAATCCTTGAGTTTGTTCATCAAATATTCGTTATATTTTTACAAAATATGAAACCGATAATAAAACAAATTCCAAATTTCAAATTTGGCCTTTCAGATGCCCATATTCGTAGTAGTATTAGATCATTCAAAATTGGATGGCTCAACAGTTTTATCACAGTGCGAGAAACATAGATACATTTATGCAGATTCTGCATTATTTAATTTCTTCAAATATAATACAGGGCGATTATATTTTGTGGCAACAATATGAAAAGTGAAACGGACATTCGGAGTGATTCAACGCAAAATCGCAAAACGAAAACAATAGTCCTTCAGGGACAAGGCCTCTTTGGACTACCCCCCCCCGCTCTTTTTTTACTTATGAATCGGATTGATTAAGAAAATGCATTTAATTAATTATATGTCTAATTAAAAACATTCAATATTTTTACAGAATTATATTAAATACTTCTTTTTCCTTTTCAAATAGTATATAAAAGGTGTTATGTTACATGTTAGTCTAAAGGCATATTCATCTAATATCTTATAAAATGTGTCGCCATGCCACCTGACCCATTTCTATCGATAAACTCTACTGATAAAACATATTAAAAAATTCAAAATTCGGGGTCCAGGTACCCATGTTCGGGTGGAGGATTGTGTTATTCAAAATTTGTTGGCTCTAGCTATCGTCGATTTTCCCAGCGCGAGAAACATACATACATTCATGCAGATTCTTCATTATTTAATTTCTTTAAATATAATACAAGGCGGTAGTATTTAGTGGCAACAAATTAAAACGTGATCCGCCATTTGTAGTCACAAAATACCGTTTTGAGACTAATAACCCTTCTGGCCCACCGCGCCTTTGGGTTAAAAAAATTATATTACGTTTATTGACTACGCACAGCACTGTACGGGTATCAGCCTCAGAAATGGGAGAACTTTCTTAGGAAACTAGCTCATATTCACGTTCCAGACAAGTAAGGAACTATAAGAAGCATTGATGTAGCCAACTAATTCGAATAATTACAACTTTATTCGAACTACCGTAATGAGTGGTCACTGGTGGGGTATGGGAAAGACTAAGAAGAGATTGAATTTAATATATATATATTTGTACTTTTTTATTAATTTATTTCTTATTTTCGCATTACAGTCCAATATTTTCTATTACGGATCCATTTCTTGTTTTCAAAGCAACTGAAACTTCTTAAAGTGATTCATTCTACTTCGTTACTTGTTTACTGAAACAGTTAACTCAAGACAGAGATGTTATTTTTAGTTTAGAAAAATTTAACCACAGTCGAAATTTAGTCTTTCTGGAGAAAATTGTTTGGCGCGTGTTGTCTTGTCTCTGTCTTTGTGTATGACACTGATTTTTCTTGGCCCAAAAGGGATATTAGTCTGGAAACACAATTTTTCGTTGTTTCACTTTTCATTCGAATCACTTGCCTTTTGGAAAAACGTAAGATATTAGTCTTTCATTTGTCCGTTATTAATTAACAAGCTAAGCTATTTAAAAGAAATAGATGCAGTTCTTAAGAATATTATGTTTTTACATTTAAATATTTTTGATTTACGTAAAAATGCATTTAATTCATCATATATCTAATTATATAGAATTGCATTTCATATTTTTTCACTTCTTAAATATACAAAAGATATAGAATGTTCCCGTGTTAGTCTAAATGCATATTCACGTAATATCCTTTGAAATGTTCCGATATTCCACCCGAGACATCTCTATCCGTAATGTCTACTTTAAAAAAAAGCCCTTCTAGTCGATCGTTTAAAATGATCCCTTTCAGATTTTTCATTATTATTTTTATTATTATTACTATATAATATTGGCGACATAAACAATTTCGAAAAAAATTATAAACTGAAGCACATTTTGACACTAACTAATTTGACAGGTAGTCGTAAATTCTAATAAAAACTAGCTTTTTGACACTAAATACAGGTAGTCGTAAATTCTAATAAAAACTAGCTTAAGCCGACTGAAGTTTAACTTTCTTAAAAAAAAAAAACCAAAGGAGCCTTAGCCCAGAAAGGCTGCTAGTCTCGAAACAGCATTTTTGCGTCGGTTCACTATAAAAGGTATATCACTTTTATAAACTGTTGTCACCAAATACTACCGCCTTGTATCGCATTTAAAGAAATTGAATAATGAAGAATCTGCATGAATATATGTATGTTTCTCGCATTGTGAAAAAGCAATGGTATCTAGAGTCATCAAATTTTGAATAACGTGGTCCTCCACACGAATATGGACGCATGGAAGCTCGAATTTGGAATTTTGTCTACTTCATATTTTGTAACATTTTTAGCGAACTTTTGATTAAAAAACTCGACGATTTAAAAGCAGCAATGGCAACACATACGGGAAAAAAAAAAAAAATTATATCCAGCCGAGCACGACTGTTTATCGGAAATTCTAAAGATATGCTGTTTTTAAATGATTTTAGCCGAAAGGGACATTACCCCAAATGTTCTCAAAATGTGTATGTGTAATATAATGTAATATACGAATGTGCTGCAGTCTTCCTGGTTGATAATAATCGGCCTCGTGGTTAACGGAGCACAACCAACACAAACGTGTATGTGTACGTAATTAAAAAAAAAAAAGAGAAGCCCCTTTTGAGCGTAATATAACACCTGAAAGCCTTTTTTTTAATACGGCGAGCACTAGCCGATTACGCACGTTGGAAACTATTAAGGCCAGAAGCGGCTGTCAATGGGGGCGTCTAACTGACGGCCACCATTGCCTCCTATAAAGGGGCAAACAATTTACATCCATGCTTTCTCCGGGAATCGAATCGAGGCCCTTCGGTACGGCAGTCAGAGTCACTACCCACTCCTCCGTCTGGGCGGCAGCTTTCCTAAATTAATGTTTGTTAAAATATTAGTTAAAATATTAAGTTAAGGTTTGTTAAAATATTAGTTAAAATATTTAGTTAATATTTTGTTAAATTGTTGCAAAGCACGCGAGGGTTATCTGCCTGAGAGAAGGGATGCCTTCGCGGAGGACTTCCGAAGTGAAATTAACTCGTATATATGCTAGACATGGAGAAAACTATGAAAACACTCATGCAGTCAGCCCGTTCGCCGGGGCTGAAACCCGGGACCGAACTACCAGTATTCAGCGACTTTACCGCTTCGCAGCTGGTGGACTTTCTACGTTAAAATTTAAATACTGTGAATAGCACTTGTTAAGCATTGATACGGGATCTTTATATGCTATGGTTATTTAAAATAATCAATAAAAACTGAGGAATCTAAAAAATAAATAAAAAAAAAGACGTAAGACTAATCCTTTTTATGCCAGTCTTATTTTATGCTGATTTTTGCTTCCTTAATTATATCCTTTTCTTCTTTCATCTCTACATATAATAAAACAAAGAGTCTCTGTGTGTGTGTGTGTCTTTCGTTCGTGTTGCGAGTAAGCTAATAGACCCAGGGCCACGAAATTTGGTACATAGGTGTATCTACACAAGAGCCAGTGCACCTCGAAGCGATTTTTTCGAAATTCGAATTATAATTTTTTTTATTTTATGTTTTGTGACCAAATCGCGTCATTTTGAGACATAATCGGCTACAGGAAAGCGAGATTTAACTCTATACATTTCATTTTTACATCGTCGTGAAGCGTAGACACTTAGCTATTTTACGAACTTAAAATAAATTTCGTATTTCAATAAATCGGTTAAATACGAATTTATTTAGGAAGGTGAGCTTAACACCTTTTCGGCGGAATTTTTTTAAAAAAAACTTATTTTAAAAAATGTGCCGTTTATTTTCCTTTAATTTTTGGACACGTTGAACTTTAATCCTTTCGACTCCTTTTAAAAAAAGAATTTTGGAAAAATAATAATATTTTGTATTTTTTTTTAAATTTTTTAAATGAAGCTTCCGAATACACTTCTCACATCTCAGATATTTTAAAATGTAGTTTTGGCAACAATTTTCCTTTCTTATTGTTGTTGATAGATTTTTGATGAAATTGCATCATTTTGAATAGTTTTATTCTTTTAAAAATTTCGGTTTCGCAACAAATTTTCATCGTATTTCTTATGTTACTGTTTTTAAGAGACCGAAAAGTTCAAGAAATTAAAAAGTTGTTTCTTTTTACAACGATAATTGCTTAGTTACTTTATAAGGATAATTAACATTTGTATCAAGGGATACTGCTTATTTCATTGTAATATTATGTTTCAATTATATATAATTTTAATTATAAAAAAGTTTTGCGTGATATTTTTTAATCTGTTTAAGTTCTTAATCTGTCTATACCATTTGAGTTCTTAAGATTTTGCAAAGGGAAGTTGGTTAATTTATTTTAATTTATTTATTAACTGAATTTTTTTTCCGTTGTTGTTTGTTTCTTTTTCGATAAAATTGTTCTGCAGAGTAAAATTCTGTGCAGTTTTCAAATTTAATGTGTGTTCTCTTTAGGCATTTTTCTGGTACACTTAAAAGCCAGACGAAGGCTGGCCGCGCAGCGGCTAGTATAATTATAAAATTGAGCGCAACTCATTTTAAAATTATAATAACGAATCAAGATAGCTTCAACTATCTCCACCGCAAATTTTTTTACTTTTATGTGATTATTGAAGGGCATTGTACGTATTCGCATAGCTTTATTAGATACCATTTTCGATCAATATTCTTTGTATCTGAAAGAAATTAGCCATTTTCAAAGTAGCTAAACAGATTTAAATGGTATTCTTTCTTCTCCAATTAGTTACTATATGGCAACCCTAGCTACTATGAAAACATCGGAAACGAAAGAGCAGATGTAATTAAATCCATAGCTCAACAAAGTTCAGTTTTCATTTGGAGTGTTAAAAGCAGCTGCAAAGTCCATGCAACGTCTATTTTTCGAAAAATGCAAAATCAGCAAAATATTATTTGTATTTTCTGTTATTATTAAGACATGCGCGACCGACTGGCTGGGAAATTGAACTTTGCTCTCAAGTTGCCTTTCATCTCAAAAGATCGCAGACAAAGCTATAACGAAATGAAAGAACAGTTTTTTTTTTGTTTTTTCCTGTTGGTTAGCGGTTTAGTAAAGGCATACAGAGGCTGCTTGCACATTTTGCAGATGATTTTCATTGTGTTTACAGAAATATTTTACCGAAAATTTTTGTGTTTGAAATGTTTCATTTGATAACCCTTGTTCTTCGCTGTCTTTCTACACCGTAACTTCCAAGTCAATAAAACCTTTATTAATATTCATAAAATAAAAAAAAAAATCTGAAAGATTTCAGATTTTAAATTACGTCCAAAGGCGCGTTTTTTTAACGTTTCGTGTGCTACCTTTTTTTATTAAATATCATGTACTACGTACTCAAACCATAAAATTCAGTTCAAAATCAATATCGCAAAATCATTTTAAAATGAACATATCTTTAGAATTTCCGTAAGTCTCGTGCGCTGGAGATAAAAATGTTTTTTTTTTCCGTACAGTGTTGCCATTGCTCGCTTTGAAATCATTTAGTTTGTTAATCAGAAATTCGTTGAAATGTTACAAAACATAAAATCGATAATAAAGCAAATTTCAAATTCAAAATTAGGGCTTCCAGATGCCCATATTCGCAGTAGGATTACGTCATTCAAAATTCGATGGCTCTAGGTTTTATCACAATGCGAGAAACGTGCATACATTTATGCAGATTTTTCATTTTTTAAAATTTAATGCGGAACGATAACATTTAGTGGCAACAATTTGAAAAGTGAAACGGGCTTTCAGAGTGAATCGACGCAAAATCGCAAAACGAAAGTAATAGTCCTTCGGCACTAAATCCCTTTGGACTAATAATAATTAATAATAATATTGAAAACTCTTTAAAACCTTTGCACCCTTTGAAAAACTCTTAGATCCTTTTGAACCAGATTCTAGGATCTTTTTTTCCTCTTTGGTGGTACTAATAAATGTTTTTATTGAAGTTATTTAAGTCCACCCAAGATTCATCTATTGTGACAACATTTTTCCCGATAAATGTTTCCCGTAAAGTATTCTGCATTAGGAGATATGTCGTATAAAAAGATGATATACGTATCGTTTTTTTTTGCCTTTTAAATTTTTAGATCAGTAGTAATGGCTTTGATTACAGCTGATACTGAGCATTCTAATGATTTTACAACTGACCTGTGACTTGGCAGATTTCTTTTTAACATTAAAGTTCTTACCTTTGCAAAATTCGAAACATTCTGTTTTTTTTTTCTTGGATATGTCTTTAAACAATTTTTCTTCTTGAAGCCAAACTTTGACGTTTCCCCCCCTTTCTTATTCATAATATTATCTAGCATTGGTTTAGTAACCGAAAAATCATGGCTTTCACAGCATTTTTTAATAACTAGGTAAGAATCATTTTCTTCGGAAAGAGCACAAACATAGCTTTCTGTCCACAGAAGCGCCATTTTGCATGAAAACAAAATTTTTAGGTAGGAGACGATAATTTATACTTTCAAAAACATAGCTGCAGTTAAAAAAAAGCAGGTTTTTTTTTTTTTTTTTTAGCAAGGGAAAGTCGTCTAAAAAATGCGTAAACAGCCTATGTAATGAATACTAAAAAAAAGTCTCTGTGATTCGGAATCCAAATCCCACTTGAATTTCAACAAAAATATAACTTATTGATTAAATAAGTTGGTCCGACAGATGTTATATATCTTCTGCATATTTAAAAAGTGAAAAAATAAGTAATGTATGATAGCTATTATGATGTGAAGGTTTTTATCCATGGGCACTCCGTAATAAATAATCCTTAGTCATGGTTTTTTTCCTTGTGTAACGTGAATAGGAGCTCAACCTTTTTTTGCACTTTACTGTTACATCACCTTGCATTTCAGGTGATGAATATCCGCAACATTCGTGTTTCGTACTATCAAGAACCGAATGACTATCCGTATTCATTCTCGGCTTGAAGCTTGATTTTCTTAAATACTTTAACCTCACACTACGAAGCTTAGAAACTGACTCTATAAATGCAAGTGGAGCATAATGCTAGAAACCTGTTTGTAGCACACATGCCTCCTCTGAGTAGGATGTTTTTTATTTTTAATAGTCTTGAATATGATCAGGGAAATGTTTTCTGATCACTTAGCCTAGAGGAAAAATATTTAATAACTTGTTTAGCCTAGAAGGACCTATGCGATTAAAATGATGTGCAAAATGTAGATTCAGATCTCCTGGTGAGTTAGGCTTGTCAACAGCATTTCCTATAAGAGATGCCCGGCAAACTTATCAAATATAGCTAAAAGTGATAAATAGCTTTTAATTACATATATTCTGAATTAAATGCATTTTTATTTAAATTAAGCAGTTTAAATATTAGAAAAAAACATTCTTAAGAACTGCACTTATTGCTTTAAAATAATTTAGTTAGTTGCAGGCCAATTAAACATGAAAGAACCTTAAATTTTAGGAAATGTCAATAGTCTCGAATGAAAAGTGAAACAACGCACTTACGTGAATTTAAGCAAAACATTTTTCGAGACTAACAGCCCTTTCGGGTTAATAAAAAGAGAAAGAGAAAGAAGAATGGAATAAAATTTTAAATATGTTAAAAAAAAGCAATTCTAAATCCTTCTAGGTACTTACGGAATAATATTCAATCGAACACTACTAATTAGCTCTGAAATTATGCCAGAAATCTTTTACAAAATCACTGCTCCTTAATTTGTTAGTTTCTGTTTCATAATTTTCTTATTCCTTCGATACATTTCCGCAAGATCGGCGCTCGCCAGCGGCCGAGCGGTAAAATCGCTGAACACAGGTAGTTCGGTCTGCGGTTCGAATTCCGCGAACGGGCTGGCTGCATGGGCATTTTCGTGGTCTTCCCCATGTATAACGCGTATACGAGACAGTTTCCATTAGAAAATCTTCCACAAAGGCATCCTTCTCCTTAGGCAGATTGCCCTCAAGGCTTTGTCGTAATCACATAAACCAAACCTGTCCGTGAGATTGTTTCGTTTTATGATTAATTAATTGAACAAATGATTAGAATCAGGCAAACCTTATAAAACACTTTTTGAGCCTAAAGAGCTTTTTGTTCATTAGGTTTTCGATATGGGCGTGAGCAACCTGCCTATGGGAAATGCCTTCGTGAAAGACTTTGTAAGATAAATGGCCTCGTATTCACGTTACTTATGGGAAAAACAACTAAAAACAATTCTGCAGGAAACCCTTTCTCCTGAGATCGAATCCGAGTCGAACTTCCGTAATTCAGTGGATCTGACACTCGACCATTGGTGGGGCATCTACCTAAAAGGAGGGATGCCTTTGTGGAAGATTTTGTAAAGAAAACTGGCTCATATATTACGCATTATACGTACAAAAAAACTACGAAAATGTTGGAAACAGTCGACAAGCTTCCTTTTACAAACAGATTGGCATTTTGTAAGTTAGGTCGGCGTTTAGAGAGTGTCTTCTCGAGAAACCGAGCCACAGACTTTCATATTACGAGCTACACTTATAAGGTATTTCTCCCGCCTTCTTCGCATGCCTTCGTGGTGTAGTGGTCTGCATGCTCGACGCGTAACCGAGAGATCCGTGGTTCGATTCCCGGCGAAGGCATTTTTTATTTTCACCTCTCCTGCTTCGTAATAATCTAATGTCTCTACACACTAGCTACATATTGACACCACAAAAACAAACAAAGGATTACAATCTCCTCTACTAAAGTGAAACTGGAAAGAGGCAAGAGATTCGTTCGACCGAGTCCGGACAAGCAATGATGAATTATCTTCCACACGCAAGGGAGAATTTTTTCTAATTAATTAATTATCCTATTTCTACAAAAACTCGCGTATTTCTCCCCTTTTATTGACTAATTTTATGGTCCGAAAATCAACAGGGGCATCATTTAATTTTCGAAGGACGCGGTTGCAGATATCTATCAAATTATTGTCTCTTTTAAAGTAACCTAGATTCCGATAAGAATACATAGTAATATTAACATAACAGTATCTAATAAGATATCTCTATTTTCTACTTTCTTGTAACTTGAATCCTCGTCCAGTCTTATCGTCGTCTAAATAAGTAATTATGCTGACTAGGCGAAATATAAACTGCACGCCAGTCTGTGCTTGTTTCGCTGCGATGGGTGGATTCCTGTATTAGGCTGGCATGAAGTTTGATAGTTAGAAGGGAAAGGTTCGGCGTGACTTTCGCAGGTTATTCGCGAGAGTTTGTCTTTGCTAGTAAGACGAAAACAACCACCACGTGTGCGAAGGGAGAGAAAACAAAGTATCCGGATAATTTTTCTCACGAAAAATTCCCCCTTCCTCTATCCAACAGTCGGCTCAGGCAAATTCGAAGCGTTCACAAAAATGGACTCCCGCGTTTGATCGCAATCCCGGTATAATTATATGACGATTTTGGATTCCGTGAGTATTTCGAACTGTTCTTTATAGAAGAATAAGGTCACAGAGTCCTACTTATTAAGCTGGTATCGGGTGAGAGTTCATAAAACGAGGTACAGCGCTTAAAGGGTCCGATCGAAAGGATGTCCTGTTGCTGAATAACCATGCAATTGAAGGTGAGTGCGCGAGCGTGAGTCCGTTGCCATAGCAATTAAAGCAGTTATGGAGGTAGCAATTATTAACAGTGTGTAAAGAAATGCCATTATGCCAAAAACGTTTCAAATTACATAGGTAAATATAACAAGTTACATAGAAGAAAATGTGAAAGAGGAGCTTGCGGGGGGGGAGGAATGCCTTCAATAATGTTTCTGTTGTTATTCATGCTCACTTGCCTGACAAAGGTCAGCACAAGAATTCTCGTGTCAAGCAGCGCAAGATTACGCCTGTCGCTGGCTACAGCCTTGAGCACCTAACAGGTGACAGTGCGATTTGGCTCATTTCCGGTCCCAATTTTGAAGGAGAGCACCCCGGGGGGACGGGTCTCCCACCCCTCTCTTCCACCACCAAACCACATGAGAGGACTTTCGGGTCGCGGCATATTTACAGTGCTGTCATGCCGCACCATGCACATTTACAAACATCTATGCCACCATGCACATTTACAAACATCTATGCTGTCATGCCGCACCATGTCATGCACATTTACAAACATCTATGCCTTCTCCGGGGTTCGAATCTGAACCCTTCGGTACGGCAGTCAGCGACGCTAACCATTATACCGGTTGGGAGCAGTGTCGGCTCGTGATAAACATTGTGGAACAGCAGCACACCCTATTTCCACTTATTATTATTTTTAATATTTAATATAATGAACCCTTTTTTCCTTCTTTATACTTCTACTATATAGAATCTTTAAATTTAATGTCAGTAGCCATCCTCCAGTTTATGAAAAAGGTGCGAAAGTCTTTGTATGGAACAGCGCTTTACAGTTCCAGCGGTGTGGTTTTGGCTGTTCTAGGCATGCGCACACAGAAAGCAGCACTAGCAGCACAGAAGCAGGGAGATAAAAGAGCACTGTCGCTCTTGCGGTGCCGAAATTCTGGAAAAGTGATTATTTCTTACTCCGCGCGTGTGGTATTTGGCTGTTCTGCGCATGCGCTTTTAGGAAGCAGCTGAGAGGAAGAAGAGCACTGTCGCTGTTGCAGTGCCGAATCTGGAGTGCCGTTGGAAGCTGGTTTTTTTTTTACTCCGTGTGTGCTGTGCTTAAAAATCCTACACCATATTCTTGGTTAGATTATTTTTCAGCTATTCTATTTGATTCATTTTTTTCGGCTCTTTTATTTTACAGAAAACTTTAACCATGTCCTTGCATCCTCAAGTAATAAATTCTGTGACTGTAAGTGAACTTCAAGAGCTTTCATTTACACAGCTGTCCGTCCATGAGAAAATTACAATTAAGAAAAGAGGTTGTTCAACATCTGATATTCTAATATGTCAGTCAGGCATAAGCAACAAGAAGAAATATATTCGTAGTTTCAATTCAAAATGGTACCAACGGAAAAATTGGCTTTGCGGCTGTGAAGTAAAAAATGCTCTGTTTTGTTTCCCGTGCTTGTTGTTTGGAGGTGATGTAACGTTGACAAAAGATGGTTTCAGAAATATAAACAAAATGAAAGAAAAAACTGAAAAGAGTAAGAAGCATGTTGATAATGTAGTTTCACTGTCACTTTTAGGAACCGTTAGTATTAAAGAGAAACTTAGTGAGGATTCCAGTCAATGAGCATAACATAAAGGTTGAAAAGAACCGTGAAATTTTGTGCAAAATAATAGACTGCATTTTCTTTTGCGGAAACTTTGAAACTCCCTTACGTGGACATGATGAAAAAGAAGATTCAGTAAATCGTGGACATGATGAAAAAGAAGATTAAGAGGTATTTAGAGGATTAGTAAATTTTGCCTCTAAATTAGATTCAGATTTGAAGAATCGCTTAGAAACTAGTGCAGTCTTCAAAGGTGTTTCTAAGACCATTCACAACGAGATACTTGACTGCCTATTTCAAATATACCATGAGGAGATAAGGACAGAAATTAGGAAAGCTTGTAGCTTTAATGGCTGATGACAGAACAGATGTTTCGAAACACATTTAGATGGTCCTTGTTCTACGGTATGTATTGAATGGGGAAATATATTTGAGCGTTTCTGGGGATTCTTTATTCCAGAAAATCAAACTGCAGATGGCATATCAAAATGAATTTGAGAACAATTGGACATAATCCTTCAAAGAAATGAACAAAAGTTGATAGCTCAGACATTTGATGGTGCAAATGTCATGAAGGGCAAAAAAGCTGGAGTTCAAGCAAAAATAAAAGCAATTTATACTAATGCCCATTTCATTCACTGTTATGTGCATCAACTTAATTTTATAATGAGAAATGCAGCAAGTATTTCAAGAAACGGAAAAATAATTTTTTCTAACATTCTGGCTATTCCAACATTCTTTTCAAGATCACCGCAACGTGTGTCCATTCTAAGGAAGCATATGGCCGTTAGCATTCCACGTCCTTCCTCTACAAGGTGGAACTTCAACATACGGACCACAAACACAGTTCATGAAAATTTGCAACCTTTAAAAAATTGCCTTGCTGAAATTCAATCAACATCAAATGCAGATTAAACTATTGCAGAGGCAACAGGAATTTCAAAATATCTAAACGATGATAATTTCAAGTTTTGGTTAGAGCTTTTTTGTCAGATTATGCCTCATGTTGAAATAATATATAACCAAATGCAATACGGAGAAATTAGTGTGTTTACAGTTAATGAATATATAACAAATTTCAAAACTGCTATTTTAGAATTAAGAAATTCAAAGTACTGTGAGAATTCTTCAAAGACACTGATGGCAGAAGCTAAGGAAATATGTGACTTTATACGTATTGATATAATGGAAAGATATTCCTCCACTAAACACTTAGCAGCTGCTAAATTGTTCATCAAGAACAATTTAGAACAACAAGAAATGCTTCGCTAGTTTTAGGAAAGAACATCCTGCAGAATAAATAGTACTGACCACTGAAGCATATCCAATGATTCACAAAGAAAAGCTTGAAACTGAACTAAAAGTATTCTATTGTAGGTCTGATATTCATGAATACTGCAAATTAATTGAGCTACTGAAATTTATCTTGGAAAATAATCCAGATGATGTTCTTAGTGAAATTACGAAACTCATAAAAATTCTCTCGACAGTTCCCATGACTACAGCAGAGGCAGAACGCTGCTTTTTAACACTGAAAAGAATAAAAACTTTTCTAAGAAGCACTATGAATTCGGAAAGATTAAATGAGCTTGCAATGTTTTCAATATAGAAAAATTTCCTCAGTTGTTATCCAGAGATCAAAGAGAAAATTATTGATCTCTTCGCGCAAATTAAAACAAGAAGAATGGACTTCATTTTTAAATGAATAGGTGAAGATTGATTGAACTGTAGCAATTTAGATTAAAGTAATTAAGAAATGTTTTTCTTTTGTAAAATTTCATGGAAGTTTCAAAATAAATTTTCCTTTTATGCATGTTTGTTTCCCTTTACACAGTTTTAAAACAAAGGTTAAAATTTTTTGGAACAGCACCCCCACTAATTTTAGCTACGAACTGCCACTGGTTGGGAGGCACATTGAATAATAAATAGTGATGATACAGTAAAACCATAATAAGTAATAGCAATGCGGAAGGTGAGATCTTAGTTAAGTTAGGTGCCTAAGCAGCGCAAGTGCCTGACTTTCATATAGTCATAGTTGCAGGGTTGGTATTGTGCTACTGCGCACATCTGGAATTTTTGCAAAAACTTCTTCGGCGGTCATTGCAATATATACGTTTCGATTTCTGGTATATTAAGTTCGCGATGAATTGCCGTGTTTCAATGAACTATCGGCAATTCACCGCTTGTCTGAGAGCTACATTTTGCATTATTTGCATACTAGTGTTACACGCATAACCCCAAACAGGACAGGAAAACAAAACAGGTAAGTATGGGACGCAAAAGCGTCGTATAAAAGGGTATTTTATTATGTATAGACCGAACGCTGTTCCGAGCAATTAAAGGAGAAAGTGTACACTGCGAAAAAAAAAAAATCTGAAAGATTTCAGATTTTAAATTACGTCCAAAGGCGCGTTTTTTTTAACGTTTCGTGTGCTACCTTTTTTTATTAAATATCATGTACTACGTACTCAAACCACAAAATTCAGTTCAAAATCAATATCGCAAAATCATTTTAAAATGAACACATCTTTAGAATTTCCGTAAGTCTCGTGCGCTGGAGATAAAAATGTTTTTTTTT